>PVKE010001173.1:0-107777 GCA_004027555.1 Craseonycteris thonglongyai | reverse complement strand
GTATGATTTGGATGCCCTTAAATTTGGTGAGGTTGGATTTCAGTCCCAGGATATGGTCTATCCTTGAAAATGTTCCATGTGCACTAGAGTAAAATGTATAGCCCTTTGTTGTAGGATGGAATGACCTGTAAATGTCAATTATGTCCATTTCCTGCAATGTATCATTTAAAGCTGCAAGCTGCTCCTACTCTTGCCACTTCTCCTGCCCCTCTGATATTCCTACTGTGGAATTTAAATTCTCAATAATGTGGCCTCCCCCTGCATATTCAACTGTTAGCTTCTAATACAATTGTTTTCCTCAGTTGAACTGGACTGGGCTCTCGGTCTCATTCCTACCTCTGAGCCTTTGCTCGTGTGGCCCCATGGCTAGGAGGCCTGTCCTCTTCCTTTGTCTAGCCAAATCTTATTCTTCCTTCAATGCCAACACTCTTGCCCAACTTCCACCATCCACCACTCCCTCTCCCTGCTCATATTGAGGTCCCTCCACATGTATTTCTACGGTGTTTATCATTATTATGAAATATTTTTAAACATACATAAAGGAACAAAACAAATACTCACGTACCTCCCCCCCTCCCCCCTCCCCCGCACACTTAGCTTGAAAAAGATGACAAATCACAGATGCCCAAAGGAACAAATCACAGTTCCCTCCTGGGTGAGATTCACTTTTTCTTCCTAGAGGTAACCGGCCTCCCACATGTGATGGTTGTCACTGTCAGGATTGCCTGAAGGTTTTAGCACATCTCTCTCCCTATCAATACAAGTCGTAGTTTTGCATGTTTTTAAACTCGACACCCATGTATGGAGTCTGTAGCAGGCAAGCTTGTACTCTGTCCACATGCCTGTAGACCTCCTGCTTTCAGCATGGCTGTGGGGACCCCGAGGCACCCTGCCAGCCTCCCACGGCAGCCCTGTGGCCTCTGCTTTCCTGGCCTCAGGGCTTTCTCCCCAGGGTGAGAAGGCTGCTCAGCCTGTGCAGACACCACCAGGAGGGACAACCCCCTACCAGTGGGGACAGGGGATGATGGATAAATGCCCTTGGTCCCTGGTCAAAGGCCATTTTCCATGTGCATGCAACCTGGTTCCTCAGAGGGCCCACAGCTGCCCCCACAGTGAGTGCTCAGGGGGCTGTCCCTTCCCTGTCCTCTCCTCCTGCATCCTCCTGGCATAGCTCCCAAAGCAACTCCGTGCACACAGGCTCAGCTCTCGAGGAACCCAAGCTAAGGCAGGGCAGTCAGCCCTCTGGATATGCAGGTTTTGCATCTGCAGATTCAATCAACCACGGATTAAAAAAATATATATATATTTTTAAATCCCAGAGAGTTCCAAAAGCAAAACTTACATTTACCACAAACTGAGCACTACGCTGAATCCACACAAATGAAGTGATGTATAGGCATACCCTGCTGTAGCCTATATGCAAATATAGGTTATATGCAAATATAGGTTATATGCAAATACTTCCCTACCTCTAAGCCTAAAAAAAGAGAAAGACAAGCCCACTTTATATTAGGGACATGAGCATTCAGATTTTGGTCTCCACAGGGGTCCTGGGACTAATCCCCAGCAGATACAATCAACATCGCTTTGGAGAAATATCTGTGTTGCTACACACAGCTCCATTTCGTTCATTTCCACAGTCTCGCAGTATTCCCTAGAAGGAACGGACCTGAACACAGAGCCTCTCTAGTTGATGGACATTTACGTGGCCTGCAGTGCTGCTGTGAGCCTCCCTGCCCACAGCTCCTAACAGTCCTCGTGGTTTCTACCAGGCTCTCTGACACCTAGTTGCTCTCCACCTCATACTGCCATTCAACTCTGGAGTCCACGTCTCCCTACTTAAAGTCCCGTCCCAGAAGACGGAGGAAGGAAGAAAGGGAGGGACACATTCACCGCAGGGGAGAGCTGGTGGACTGCAACACCAATCAGATCCAGCTTGGTACCGAGCCTGCTATCACCAACTAGTGTCAAATGCGTGGTCATTCATTCAGTCACACGGTGAGTATTTCTGTGCCAGGCACATTAAATGACATAACACGCCTCCATCGATTTCTCCCTCATCTTTCTCTCTCTAATTCCACCCTACGTTTTATCCATCGCCCTTTCTCTTCTCCTTCTTTCTTTCTTTCCGGACTCCCCGGGGTCCTCCCAGGCCCCAGGGACTTCCTGAAGAAATACAGAGGCAAAGGCTCCCGGGGGCCTCTCGCCGGCCATCAAGGTGGGCCCACCAGCACCGCCAGCAGTAGCCCCGAGCTACTTCTTAGAACGACACCCTGGTTATGACAGTTCATGGCCTGTTAAACTGCGTGCAGATGGTCTGCAAGCAACACTTCCAAGTTCTTGCCACTTAGTCAGGCCTAGGTGACATGGGGCAGGTGAAGGAGAAACAGTTTCAGTAGCCACGCACTCTGGGACGGCCTTCCTGACACTCTCAGGCACCGAACCCTGGAGCATTTAGTATTTCTATCTCCTGCTTGCTATGAGTCTACTCATGAGATGAGATTTTCCCCAAGGTGGGGAAAAGCAAGTGAACTGCCCTCAGTAGAGGATATCCAGAGGCAGGAACCAGGTCCTCATAAACCTGGCTGCTGCCCCCAGTGTCTGGCCTAGGACTCCCTCCCAGGGGCCATTTCTTCCCTGGAGGGGCAGGTGTTGGGAAACACAGACAAAAGGTGCTTCCAACCTGATACCCCCATGGCTGCACCAGACCTGGAGTTTTATTTTATTTATTTATTTTTTATTGTTTTTGACAGAGAGAGAGAGAGCGAGAGAGAGAGAGAGAGAGAGAGAGAGATGCAGAGACAGAGAGAGATACAGAGACAGAGAGAGAACTGAACTGGGGGAACTCCCCAGTTTAGCACATGGGTCCGCACAGGCCGGGGCAGGGATTCGATCCCTGGTCCCATGCGCTGCAAAGTGAGCGCTTAACCCATTGAGCCATCCTGGCTTCCCCCAGACCTAGAGTTTTAAACTATTAGCAGGAAAGTTAAAAACAACTGGTTGCAGTATTCAAAAAACTATTTTTATTATCAGCTAATGGCAGCACTTACCAAAGTACTTTCATATGTAATAAAACTTTTTTATTGTCTCAGATTTGGCTTTGAGAGGCAGAAAAAGAGACAAGCCCAGAACCAGGGAGAGAAAGAAAGGAATAATTAATAAGATTAATAATGGAAACTTCCTAAGAGGGTCAGGGATGATAAATTGAGGCATACACTTAGTTTCTCTTTAAAGATGGGGTGACTTGGAGAAGTGGAACTTCTGAATCCAGGTTGGAGGAAGTGTTTACCCTCTGGTATAGAGAAAAAAGAGGCCCCCGAGCAAAGCAGGATTCTTCTCCTGGTTTTGCTATTTGAACATGGGTATGTTACTTTCCTACCTCTGAGCCTCAGTTTTCTCCTCTATAAAATGGGGAGAGTTACAGTAAATTATCCCCCCAAAATCACCTTTGTGGCTAAGAATTTGCATCTTTGTGTTAAAATTCATTTTTTCAAACTCTTTCCTCTTCTTTCACACTGGGAACAAATTAACAGTTTTGTTTGGCATTTTAGTTTAACCAAGCTGTTTTAAGCATACCCTATCAGAAAATGTACCAGGAGAGTATTATTGTCTCCATGTTACAGATGGGAACAAGTGAGGCCCAGATGAGCTGTGACCACTGCTTCAATTATAATACTTGCAGTCAAGGTCACACCCATTCTGGCACAGATGCCAGGTGGAATCCAGGTGCTGCCTCCAAGCCTATGTTCTTTCCACCATATGATGCAGTTTCTTGGAGCAGATGATGGGGAATGAGCCAAGTTCTCTAATCAGTCACCTGGGTGTCTCGCTGGCACCTATGCTGAGCAGCTAGCTCCTGGATCCAAAGCAGGAGGGAAAAAATAGAATGGGAGTAGCAAGTAAGGCTGAGTTTAACCCTTCAGCAGCTCCGGGGCTTCAGCCCTCACACATGCCTGCTGGTGCCGTCCGTCTAGGGCAACAGTTCTCAAGGTGTAGTCCAGGCGGAAGCACTAAGATATGACTCTCCTGGGAGCTCATTGTTAAGGTGAAGTCTTGGGCTGAATCAGAAATGAATGATAAGTGGGTCCATTTCATACAAGGTAATGAGGTGGCTACCTCTATGACATGACGTTAGGAATGCCAGGATTCATCCATTCCTCCACTGAAAAACACCTCCCTCGAGCAGATGTGAGGAGAGGTAGAAGAGGGAGCAAAGCTCTCATTCCACAGCGACAAACCTGCTCCAAGAGGTGGTGGAGATGCTTCGCTCAGAGCAGGTATCAAAAGTGGTGGAGGGAGCGGAAGTCCACTATTTCTTGTACGCAGTCTAATTCCAGCCTGTCAGCCAAATCTCCTGACCAGGGAAGAGGGGAGAAGAGGGACATGTGCTGTGGCTTTCTGATGTGCTATGCACTGAGCTGGACCTTTTACTTTCATCATTCCTCACAAACAAAAGGTAGGTGGCATTGTCCCCATTTTATGGATGGGGAAAGGGGCCCAGTGAGCCTGCAGTCTGCCCAAGTGACTGTGCATGATTTAACTTTACACCCAGGTCTCACTGATTTCAAAACCTCCCCCTGCCCTCTCTACTGGACTTCAGCATCTAGAGCACCAGCTCCGCCCCAAAGCCTGGTTCCTGCAGACCGGGCAGAGCTGAGCCGTCTGGCTGGGGCTTCCGGGCTGCATCAGGTGGACACAAGGCGAGAGCCAGCTCTCTCCGATCTCTCAGCACACCTCCCAAGTTTCAGTGACGGCATTGGAGCTGCTGGTCTCTTAATGTTCACTAAGACGGAACAGGAAAAGTGGTTTCAGAGGGGCCTAGAGTCCAACTGGAGAGGCGAATGTAGCCCAACTGAAACAGTTCCTAATGCCAGGCAGAAAGTGGTTAAACACCAACACCAATTGCTTAGCAGTTCAGAGGGCAGAGAGAGAAGAGTGTGAGCTGGAGCAGGTGGGCAGGCTTTCTGGGTACGCTGATAGGGTCTATAGGTGGGTCTGTAGGTTCAGATGCCACACTGGTGGCAGTGGTGGCTTCAGAAAGCTTGGCACCTCAGACTGGCTCTCCATCAGGCCTCAAACACAGTTCCAGATGTTTCACTGATGTTTCCCTGACCTCTTTCCCAAACCATAATTATCTTTTAATGGCACACATTAATGCAAATTGGTTACATTGGGAAGCGTATTTCACAGCGAATGTACCCTCAGTCCTCCAGGTGAGGCCCTCTCCAAGCCCTGCAAGGTGAGGCAGGTACTTTCAGGGGGATGGCAAGGAAGGAAGGCCTTGGCTGAGGGCTGGTTATGTGGGCACAGAAGTGGGAGCTCCACATTGGGAGTCTGAAGCCAGCAGATGGGGAGGGAAGTTGAGGGCGTCCTAGACCATCTCACATGTCTCTCTTTTGGAGCCCGCATATGATTGCTATCATTTCTCACTTCTATGCCTTAAAACTCTACTAGACTGAAGCAACATGGAAAGGGCAAGCCCCCTCCACCCCACCCCCACCCCCACCCCCACCCCGGTATGGTTGTCTGAACTGTGCACTGCTCAAGGTGCCTGGCCAATGGGGAAATAGCAGGAATCCGGTCTGCTCTTACTTGCCACTGGGGCTGTGTCCATTCAGAGGAAGGACCACCTGCTTACAGTTTTCACAAAGGTCCCTTTAGGCTGGTGGGGTCCCTGCCTTCATACCATATGCCTGTTTGTTCCCGGCTGTAACCCTATTCCCCAGCACAGTACTAGGCACGTATTAGTTCCTCAGTACATGCCTGTTGCATCAAACTACGAGAAAATAAGTAAGTATTCAAGAATGACTATGAGAAAAAGAACGACTCTGAGATGGGCAGGTTTGTTATTTCATCTCACAAACAAGAAACCAGATTTTGGAAAATTGGGGCAGAAACTGTGACTTCTACTTTTCTTGAGTATTTCCCTAATTCCCCAGTTCTCCCTCCCTAAGCTAAACACAGTTCTGAACACACAGCAGTGCCTTGATAAATTAATTGACCGGGAAAGACATAAACCATGTCTGTTAAGAACAGACCATGAGCCTGGGTGAGTGCATAAACACATGTTTTGAGAAGCAGATACAAACTCCCGACCTCAGGAGCCCTACAGAACAAGATGGATACCTTCTCTGGATCTCAGTTTTCTTGTCTGTAAAGTGGGTAGACCCACAATCCCTACCACTGAGGATTTCTGTGAGAGCAAATGCACTTATGTGTGAGAAAGGGCTGTGTAACCTCTGCAGTGCTACACAGTAATCGCTCTCATGTCTGTAGGGCAGCTTTGTGCTACACATTGGATTGTTGCTGACATATTATTCAAAGGTTGGCAAACTATGGCCCATGGGCCAAATCTGGTCCACCACCTGTTTTTGTAAATAAAGTTTTATTGAACCACAGCCAGGCTATTCATTTGTATATTGTCTGTGACTGCTTTGCTCTACAGTGACAGAATTGAGTAGTTGTAACAGAAACCTGTGTGGCTCACAAAGCCTAAAATATTTACTGTCTGGCCCTTGATAGAAAATGTTTGCCAATCCCTATATTAACTCATTTAAGCCTTCTTTTTATTATTTTTTTAATTTTTATCGTTTTTGACAGAGAGAGAGAGACAGCGACAGAGACAGAGAGAAAGGGAGGCAGTCTCCATAGTTGCACGTCGTCGGCTTCTCCACATAGGTAGTTTCACTCCACAGATGGATGCAAGGCTGCACAGGGCAGGAACTGGGCTGGGGTCTCACCCCGGTGAGAACTGAACTGGGGGCACTCCCCAGTTCAGCATATGGGTCCACATGGGCTAGGGCCGGGATTCGATCCTCGGTCCCCAGGGCTGCAAAGTGAGCGCTTAACTCACCGAACCATCCCAGCTTCCCCATCATTTAAGCCTTCTAACTACCCTATAAGTTAAGTACTAATATTATCACCTCCATATTACAGATGAAAAAACTGAAACACAGAGCAGTTAAGCAACTTGCCCCAGGGAGGTGGCGAGCTGGAATTCAAACAAGGGCGAGCAGGCCCCTGAGTTCATACGCTTAAAAAAAAATCATTCTGCATTTCTTGTCCCTAAAGCAGGGGTCAAGTTACAAGGTCCTGGACCTCAGGGATAACGGGAACTTGAAGGCAACAACTTAAACCCAAATAAAAGGTGGCCCTTGCTCATGCAAGGGAGAAAATGCACATATCTTTAACCAGGGGAGCTGGCAGGGCTGAAATGGGAAACAAGGCCAAGAAAGGCTCAGATAAACTTTCTGGGAAACAGACTTGTTTTCAAGGAAGTTCAGAGCACTGGGGGAATATATGGGTTTCCTAGGGCCGACGAAACAAAGTTCCATGAACTGGGTGGCTTAAAACAACAGAAAATATTCTATCTCAGTTTTGGAGGCCAGAGGCCAGAAATCAAGCTGTTGGCAAGGCTATGAGCCCTAAGAAACCTGCAGGGGAGTCCTTCCTCGTCTTTTCCTGGCTTCTGCTGTTTTACTGGTAATCTTTGGTGTTCCTTGGCTTACAATTCTATCATTTCAACCTCTGTCATCTTCATCACAGGGTGTTCTCCCTGTGTGTCTCTGTGTTTTCATGGCCATCTTCTTATAAGGACCCTAGTCATGCTAGATTAGGGGCTCAACCTACTCCAGTGGGACCTAATTTAAGTACAGTAGACTTTCAGTTAACCGGAACCCATGGGACTTGGTAGATGCCAGATGAATGTAAGTAGTCTTCGTTAACTGGAACTCGAGTGACTGGCAAAACCTTTTTGCCAGTTCCTTGAAATTTTGCTGGTTGCTTGAGTTCCGGTTACTAGAGAGTCTACTGTAATTACATCTGCAATGACTAGACTGATCAGATGTACCACTTGAAATGGGACAGAAAACAACAGTACTGTCCCATTTCAAACAGTATGTCTGGTCAGTCAAAGTCTCACTTGGCTAAATTCAAGGTATCAGTAGGTTGACCACATGTACCATTTGAAACAGGACAGTACCTTTGTTTTCTGTTTTGTTTAAAACGGTACATCTGGTCAGCCTTGCACTGACCCTATTTCTACGTAAGGTCACATTCTGAGGTCCTGGGGGTTAGGACTTCAGCATAACTTTTTGGAAGGGGACTCAATTCAGCCTATAATAAGAAATATCTCAAAACTCTGAAGGGGCTGTCCCAACACTTCTCTTGAAGATTAGAAGCCAGCCAGAGATAGAGGGAGGGACCAGAGATCTTAAGACAACCTGGGTAGAGGGAGTTCATGGCTATTTCCATTGTAAATGTTCTCTTCTAGAACTGTTCTTATTCCCATAGATTGAGAGCTACTTGAGGCTGGGGCTGGGCCTTTTTTCCTTTACAGTAGGTATTCAATAGTATCTGGCAACTCCGTGATTAACCTGTCCCTAAATGCATCTGTTGGAAAAGTAGGTAGGCCACAGGGCTGACCAGCTCTGTGGCTCCAGTTGGGCTGAAATCAGATGCAAACAAATGGGCACTGGGAGGCTGGAGGCGTCCTTGGTAGGACGGCCCTGAACTGGCCACATCTGCGGTCCTCGCAGGGCCTCTGAGGGCTTGCTGGGCAGAGGCTACACTGATGTCAGATGACATTCAGCCCAGCAGCTCTTCACCCACCTGTTTGCACAGCTAATGTAATTATACCCATCGGATGTTGACACAAAAGGAGCTATATTTGAGAAGGCCTTATCAGCCACCCCAAAAGTCCCAGATCGCTGCAACGGAAAGGTTCTCACACACATGTAGTCTAAGAAGCGTTCCATCCAGAAATGCTGGCCACAGGGCTGGCCTTGCTGAGAAGCAGAACTCTTTAAGAGCTGATTTAGAGGCAGTAAGATACACCAGGTACCTACTAATGACCTCACACAGCACTCAGTCACTTATTCACTCAGCAAACACATCAGGAGCAATTTCTAGTCAACCAAGCACTGAGAATTTAAGGGTGAAAAAGAACCTCAAAATGGTGAGAAGAGGAACAATCAGAATGAGAAAATGGTAGTAAGACTGCCTTTTCACTTCTTATGTGCATCTCTTGGTTTCTAATCAATAGAGTAAGCGGAGAGCGAGTGAAGACTGTGCATTAGATATAGATCTGAATATCAGCAGGAAGGCAAATACTAAATCTTGCTCAATTTCAAATCCTCTTGCTTCTTGGTATGAAGTTGAGAGCACTGAAATTCTTTTTCCCTTCAATGTACCCATGTGGCTAAAGAAGTGTCATATTGGACCCTGCTAAATCTTCCATTTCTTCAGTTGCGTTGAATAAAGAACTTGACTTTGAATATAAAATAAATAAAGATCCTGATTCCAGTCCCAGAGAGGGAAAGATTCACAGAAATAGGTAACGGTATGCTACAATATTTACAGATAAACTAATATGACACTGGACAAGGGGGAAGTAGGTAGGGATATAAGATGAAACAAGACCAGCCAGAAGCTGGGGGATAGTTACATGGGATTCATTATCTTTTCCTTCTACTTTTGTATATATTTGAAATTTTCCATAAGAAAGGTTTTAAGAACTAAAAATTAAAAAGAAAAGATGCAGAGGGCACTTGGTACAGTGGGGTAGGGTGGAAGAACAAGTATAAAATTATTTTCCAGAGGATACAATGATGTGGGTCTGAGCTGAGAAAACAGAGGAAACTTCTACCCTTGGGGAGCTTATGCGAAGTAAACAGCCACCTATGTTACAGCAAGATGACACGGAAGGAAGGTGGTTTCCACGATGGCCCAGACATGAGTTCAAATCCCACTCATAAATTTGGGAAAATAATACCTACCGTACAGAGTTGTTGGCATTAAGAAAGGTAATTAACCTTTCCCACAATAGGCACTGAATCAGTGATTATTTTATCCATCTCTCTATTCATTAATGCATCCATCTATCATCTACCTTTCCATCCACCCACCCATATAGCCATCTATTATCTGTCCATCTACCATCCATCCATTATCCATGCATCCATCATCTATACACCCATCCACCCATCCACCCATCCAGCATCACACTGTTCTCTCTGTGCTCCACTACACTGTGAATTCCTTCACATGTACATCTTTCTGGAAAGTGCTCGATCACTCTCTTCACAAGAGTAAGTGGGTGATGGAAAGTTCTCTTATGTCTGCATTGGGGGGCCACTTGTTCTTAGAAATTAAACTGGAGGATGAGGGAAGTGGGGGGGGACGTATATTAAGTGGGAGGCTTGTATGAAACTGGGAAAACAGTCTTAGCAGTGCCTTGCAGAGAGGACAGCCTGAATTACAAAGTCCAAACAGTGCAAGATAAGAAAGCATATTCATCAGGGTAGCCTGGGTCATGCTTCTGCAATAAACAACTCCCAAATCTAAGAGGATTAACACCACCATGATTTATATTTTGCTCACCCAGCATCGACTGGGCCCAGGCAGGTTTCCAGCATGGCTGCCCTTCATGCAGTCAACAATCCAGGCAGCTCCAATTTTGTGGTTCCACCATCTCAGCATGAGGCTTCCAGGTCTCCCACAGCAGGGAAGAGGCCCCAGGCCCACACACATTATCTCTCTCCTGTTCGTGCCTGGAGGCCTGTGGCTGCAGAACCCAGCAGGGCTTCTGTACAGGTTCCTGCACCACAGGGCTCCAAGGCACAGAGGCAAAGAGCGGCAAGATGGGGAGCCAGCTGCTGCCTGCTTGTCACTGAAAGCACTGTCCCAGGGACCACCTTCCTTGTCCACGACCTGAACCCCCCCTCCCTATAAGCTTCCTCTGATTCCAGGCCCCGTGCCTGGGCATCTCAGTTTGTCGATTTGTAGCAGAAATAATGCCCACCCAGTATCCATGCGCTCTGTCACAACTGTCAGCCCCTCATAGCCAAGAAGGACCATGAGACTAGTCCTGGCTAGTGGGCTGTGAGGCGAGTGACGTGTGTCACCTCTGACTTAAGCACGGAAGAGTACGTGTGATTCTGGCACAGACTCTGGCTCCCTTATTCTCTAACAGCAGCAGTGCTTCATGCGGGCACAGCCCTTTACAGTTTGCAAAGAGCTTTCCCCACCATGGTCTCACTTGAGCCTCACTGTGGTCACAGCACTGTGCATGCAAGAATGCTCATACCCTCAAGTTGCAACTGTGGCAACTGAGGGTCAGAGAAGTGACCTGCTTCAGGTCACAGGGCAGCTAAGGGGGAGGGAGCTGTCTCTCCACTCTTTCTTGCCTTATTTTGGTCTTTCCCTTCCCTCCAGCTTGCCTCCTATCCCCTGCCCCAAATAGCCAGCATTCCAGGCTACCTTTGGAAGGTCCTAATCTCACAGAGAGGAAACCTACCCAGGCTCAGGAAGCCCCAGTTGTAGAAGGTGGGTATCAGCCTGCAGGGTGTGGGTCTCACAGCGGTGAGGGTTTCTCAAAAGCTCCACTGAAGCAGATCCGGGAGGACAGCCGGCCTCTTTGGATGGGTGTTGTGAAGCAGCCTGCAGATTACCTGCAGCGGCTGTGAGCAGAGGGCTTCCGCTCTTGGCTAAGGCTTCTCCCACAGGCTTTAGTGTGAGAGTCAGGGTCACGAGTTTCCTTGTTTGCTTTGGTTTTAAGGGATTTGTTTATTTGTAGTGCACACTGGACCCCCTTCTAGAGAATGCCTGGAGCAGCAGGGGAGGGAACTGCTAATAGGCAGCCCTTCATCCTCACCAACCGCCCAGGCTGGCTTTGCCAACACCTGCCTTAGGGCATTGGCTCGCAGCCATCTCTTTGCCTAGGCTGTTCCCTCGACCAGAAACACCTTTCCCTCACCTCTGTCTGGTCGACTCTGCCCAAAGCTCACCTATGTACCACCAGCCAGTTAACTCCACACCCTAGACCCCACAGTCACCTGTCAGAAATAGGAAAAATGCAACAGGCAGGTGTTTCCCCCAGGTCCCCTTTGCAGATGATGTGATATTGTCAGTGAATGTGCTAAGTCAATAAATGTGGATTTCAGGGCACAGCATGAAGTTCCTGACCCTCAACTCAGAAGGTTCCAAAATGCTGGGGCCAAAGTGAGCCACACAGGGTATTGTGCTGACCCCGTGTCCTTCAAGAGAGGGTCCTGGGAGGCAAAAACTCTACTCAGAGAGGAAGAATTTAGTTAGGTCCTCTCCAAATGCCTGCTATTTAGAACAGGTATTTAAACAGCTATGGCACAGTTGTTTGTAACACGGCATAATAAAAAGTCTTTTATTTTTTCACAGACAAGTGAGTTGGAATCCCAGCTCTGTACTTTACTAGCTGTATGACCTTGAGTCAGTTACTATACATCTCTGAACCTCTGTTCCTTCCACCATTGGCTAGCCAGGCAAATTATTGATCTTCTCTGAGCTTTGGTTTCCTCATCAGCAAAATGGAACTGATTCTATCCTCCTCATGGGCTCGTTTTAAGGATGAAATGAAATCTATGCACTCACACACACGGCACTGGGGCATTATAAACGATGGCTCCCCTGTCTTTATTATGACCTGTTAACAGCCCACTTCAGTCCATAGAAAATAACATCTAATATCTACAATAGACAGCTTCTTTCGTTCCTCCCATGTCCTCTCCACTTGGGGCCCACTTTTCCCTGGCCCCCAAGCTTCATCCAAACTACCAGTGGAGCTATTTGAAAAGATGAGAACAGGAGCTAACAGCAGGTGGGAAATCCACCAAGTCTGGGAGAGTCTGGGCAGAGCAGGTCTCACAAGATGCCAGCCAAGCTGCCTTCCTTACAGGGTGTCCTCCGGGACTTCGGCCGAGATGGCTCCTGGGCCTACACGCACCCTCCAGGGGGCAGCAGTGTGGCCTGAAGCAGAAGGTGCCACACTGAGCCGGGGGCAGGATGATTAGAGCCAGAGAGAACATTCACTGATCTCCACGGGAATGCTTGTTTTCCTGCCTGCCCATAGAGCAGCCTCAGAGGAGTGAGGATCAGTGGGCCTGAGGGGGAGCTTTATGGCTCTAAGCTTCCAGATCCTGCCGCAGCATCGCCAAGTGGGGAAACTGGAAAGTGCCCTTGTCTGCGAGGTTCAAAGAGAAAGAGATGGGTGTCTGTGTGGATTTTGATAAGAGAGAGATGGCATCTGTCTGCAACCCCGGGCTCTGGTGGGCATAGCAGCCACGTGGCCATGAGCAACTCCACTTCTGAGCCTCAGCACTGTCCGCCCCACCCCCTAACACCTGCCTCCCAGTTCACTGTGCTGATCAAAGGAGATGATGTGAGCAAACATTTGTGGGCTGGTCCACTGATAGCCAGCAGCTGGCCTGCGATGGCTGACAGACAACCTCCTGCCTGCCCTGCCACCCTGATGGGCAGCAAACAGGGACGGGAAGGCCTGATCAACCTAGGGCCCAGGTGGGCAAGTGAGACCATAGGAGGCTAACTTGCCCCGCGAGTGGTATTGTAAGTTCTAGATGGCACCGGAACTCACGGACAAAATCCTAATGGCGACCACTCATGGAACGTTCCCAGGGCTCTGTGCTGAGCACTCTACTTGCCTTACCCTCTCTGGGCCTCAAAACAGCCCTTTGGGGAGCATGTTCTCACCACCTTCATCTTACGGTTAGGGAAACCAAGGCACTCAGCCCAGCTCTCCCTCTCCTCGGAAGAGACCACAAGGTGTGTGTCATAACAGGAGAGGGCTGCAGAAGAGAACTAAGGGTCCAGGGGTGGGGGGAGCATTTCTCAGGGAGGCAGCCATGGTGCCCAAACTGCATGCCCCACCCTCCACCCGGCTGGCCCCACAAACCCAGGGTCATAGGCCAGAGTCACCCCTGTCTTTGGAAATGATTAAGTTCTGACTGCTGGCCAAGCTGTTCATTCCTAGACTGGCTGCAAACCTCACCAGGATCCACTTATCTTGAGGACGGCAAGGATTTATTCCCTATTATCTTCCTTATCACAGAAAGACTGTACTCTCCATTCCAACTCCCGGTTTTAAATTGTGTTGTTCCTGGGGCTCCTGGGCCAGGGAACAGGTGGGGGTGGGGGGAGAGGTGACAGAGAAAAAGGGATGGTGTGTTCATAGTTCTAATTTACTGATGGCAATTAGCTTCCTAAGACAGCTAACCTTTCGACCTTCTGCCTGCCTCCACTGGGGGAACTATTGACATTTAGAATCTGCAAGCCAAGTGCTGTAGTGAGGGAGGCAATGTTTTTTTAATGGGGGCTCAGAGTCTGTGGATGTGTCCCCCACCTTGTGTCACTTGCATGCTGTACCGTGTGTAGGTCAAGCTGCATTTTAACAGGTTTGTGGGCTTTCTGGAAAAGTGAGTGTGGTGGCTGTGGGACTTATCATGCATGAGGTTTCCAGATGTAGCTGTTTTTGCATCCTTACACCCTCTCTCTGCTCTGCTAGGAAGGCTAGGTGGAGAGGACTGCTCAGGACCAGGCTTCATTCTCTCACAAGCTGAGAAGCTAAAAGATCTGGGGTCCTTTGCTCTGCCTGCATTCTGGCCAGGAACCCACCCTCCTTCTATGCCTTCCAGTGGGTCCAGCCTCCTGCCTCTGGACAACGTGGTCGGCTTCTTCGCGCCCAGCCAGGGATCTTTCTGATTCTTTAGTCTGTCTTTCTGTCCATCCACCCATCCATTTATTGATTCAAGCAACTAACATTTACCAAGGGCTGTTGTGTGTAAAGCACTGTTCTAGGCCCAGGGGACACAGCAGAAATAGGACAGATCCAGTCCCTGTCCTTACAGAGAGTATGTTCTAGTGAAGACAGGGGAGACACAAGGTAAAGAAATACAACCTGTGGGATATCAAATGTGCAGTGTACTTGGGGAAGCAACACAGAAAGCAAGGGGGAGGGGAGGGGAGGGGGAGGGGGCGGGTGGGAGACTAGCACTTTCAATAGGCCGGTCAGGAAAAACCTCACCAAGAAGACATTTGAGCAAAGACCTGAAGTGAAGCGATGGAGAGTGAGCCACATGGAG
Organism: Craseonycteris thonglongyai; assembly: GCA_004027555.1. NCBI lineage: Eukaryota > Metazoa > Chordata > Mammalia > Chiroptera > Craseonycteridae > Craseonycteris > Craseonycteris thonglongyai. Next base: position 92,868 of record PVKE010001173.1, on the reverse strand, counting down.
GTAGCGGGGGAGCAGCCAGTGCAAAGGCCCTGAGGTTTCCAAGACAAGACCTCCCACAGTGCAGCTGGAGATGTGAGCAAGGGTAGGGGAGGTAGGTAAGGATCATACAGGGCCTTAGACTCCTCGCACGGGGTGTCGGTTCTCACTCTGGAGTGCTATGGGAGCCACCGGAGGCGTGACCTGATCAGTTTGAAAAGGCTCACTCTGGCAGCTGTGTGGAGAGTAGATTTTAGGGGCTCAGAGAGAGAGAGAGAGAGAGAGAGAGAGAACAAAGAACCGTTAGAAGGCTGTGGCGGTAATCCGGGTGAGAGGGCCTTAAGGCTGCCCAGAGAAAGTGCATCCCCAAGCCTTCCCCAGTCAGGGGCCCCTGCTGACCACCCGGAAGTTCTCCAACATGGGCGGGGGCTCTGCTGGGATTTCCAGGCCATTTCAGTGGCCAGCACTGCCCTCTGGGAGCTTAAAGCCTATGTTGAGGCACGAAGATGCCCGCGTTAAAAGCTAATTCACTTTACCTGGCAGCATTTGCTGAGAGCTCTCCCCGAGGGAATCACTGAGGGCCCCCAGTTCCCAAGTGCAGGGTGTAGCATCAGGAGCCCCGAAGGACAATAACCCTAACAAAGCCCGTGCCTCCCAATATGGTAACCCTTGCAAAGCACTTTCAGCTGCACCATCTCATGTGCTTCCAACCCTACAGGTTAGGTCCTAGTACTTAGTTACTGTGATTGCTCCTACTTTATAAATGAAGAAACTAAGGCCTCAGGAGGTGGAGCAGAGAGGAGGACGAAGAGGAGGCTGGAGATGACTCTAGGGTGGGGAGGAGCCAGGCCCTGGAGGGTCCTGAGTCTCGCTGCCCTTCTTCCCCCGTGTCAGATGAGCCTGTCTCCTAAAGAGGCTGGACTGGGAAGCAAGAAGAATGTTTACCTTCTGGCCACTGACCTTGAGGCTTTTGGGAGGTGACGCTGAGACCTGACCCATCGAAGACCTACCAGGTCCAAGACCCCTCTTCCCACAGAGGAGCCTGGCTCAACTCCATCTAGGAGAAAATGATTCAGAAGACAAGGGCTGCTCGTCCCTAGGCAGCCCTCTTTCAAAGGGTTCTCTGGGCAGGTAGAGAGCTTGGGCTGGCTTCCTCAGGGCGGCCATGTCCCAGAGCTGTTGAATGAAGTCACTAAGGGCAGCCATTCAGCCCTGGGGGCCTGCAGCCTCTGAGGCAGGCAGGCTCTCTGGCTGAGAACCCAGAAGGAGGAAGGCAGCACCAGGGAAGGGATCACTGGTCATTAGGGGGCACCTACCTGCTCAGTCACTCCCTTGGACTCCAGGGGGAGCGAACGTGCTGGGCGCTCTAGCGCAACTCCCTCAGAAACTTGAGCCCACATTTATAATAGATTTATAAGAACTACGTGGACATGTTTGTTTTTCTTTAGCCCCCTCATAAGTGATGCCATTATGGTGGTCATAACTCTTATTTACTCCATCAGCAGGCTGCTGGCAACAGCACAAAAATAGATTTGGAGAATTTATCTCATACATACATCATGAGGAGGCAACAACGGCGCCCAGGTGAGATTTATGTGGGTGGGGTAGGGGAGTGAGCATCCATCATCCCCACTTTCGCATTAACACTACTTGTCAAAGAGGGCCATTATCCTTCTTAATCAGAGCAAAATAATTGCTTAAACTTCTCCCTGCAACAGGCTCATCTCTCCTCATTGTTCTCCAGGTGGGGCTGCGCAGAGGAGCTTGGGGACACGGCATTTGCGCAGAGAACAGCAGAACCCGTGGTCACGCATAACCGATGCACAGCCCAGTGGTTCTTGGGTGTTTGGGAAGAGGTGTGTTTGGTGCATTCAAAGAGCCCTCGAAAGCACACATTCCCACCCCCAACCACACCACCCTCGTGCCTAGTCCACATCTTTGGCTGTGCTGTCACTTACAGTCAAAATGACTTTTTTCCCTCTGGTCTAGAACAAGCCTACAAGCCCAGATCAAATCGTGCCTCCTTCTTGATACTTTCCCGGACTACTAGCAGAGGGGTAGGAGAAGGTTCCCTGGGTGGATGAGGGGCCAAGTCCTGACTTCACATTAACCAGGCCTCTCCTCACTAGGACTTGGTTTCTTCATCTTTAAAATGGATGGCTGCACTAGAGGGCTTTTAGGATCTTCCCAGCTCTGAGGGTCCCCGAATGTCCCAGTCCTCACCAGCCCTCCCACCTTTGAACTTCTAACATACTTTAGAGGGTCTTCATTACTGGCTACATATTGGAATCTCTAGGGAACTTTAAAAACAAAACATCAAAGCCTAGCCCCACCCCTGACCAAATAAATCAGAATCTGGGGTGGGGCCTGGGCATCAGTGTATTTAATGCCTACATGGTTCTAATATCCAGCCGGAGTTGGGAGAACCCATTTGGGATCTGGATAACCCAATTTACAATTGCTGTAACAAATGCTAAATAGATGGGTGGATGTATAGGTAGACAGGTGGACGGATGAATGGGTGGGTAGATGGGTGGACAGGTATACAGGTAGGAAAGTGGATAAATGGATGGAGAATGAATGAATGAATGGATGATGGGTATGTGAGTGAATGCATGGGCAGATGGATGGCTGAGTGAATGAATGAGTAGGTGGGTGCATAAATGGTTGGTGAATGGGTAGAAGAATGATGGGTGGATAGGTGAATTGGATAAATGATAAATGGATACTTCCTGATAATTGTTTGGGCTGACCTTATCTTTTCATCAAGACTCTGAACTTCCTTAGGGCAAGAATTTTTCACATCCTTTATGTGGCATTCAGCATAGAGCCAGATAGAATAATCACTCAAAGGAACAGTCCTAACATCCTTACATGTTAAAAACACTAGACTAGGAGGAGATGGGGGTTTAAATATATCATCCTTCATTTATTGTGACTGTAATCAGGTCAACCTGCCTTAGATTGCCCATGATGTTAGTAACAACAACAACAATAATAGTAATAACCCCTTGACTCCTGTCAAGGTCAAGTGTCTTAGATAAAATTTAAAGTATAGTATACATGGGTAATGTTCATATTATTATTAGCCCTATTATTTAGATCCCCAACTCAACAGCAGTGTCCCCAATGTCCCTTGCATTGCTGGTCGTCAGTGGCCAAATGCCTTCGGTGGTATCCTCACTGCTACCCTCAGGACCCAGGCCCCTATGGATGGAGATTTGGGCCCAGACATTCTGGGACCCCTGAAAACCTAACACTGACCCATCTCCATTCCCAGCTCTGGGGCAGGGGGTGGAGGACTCAACTATCCTGGCATCTCCGCTCTCCACCTGAGGCCTTCACCTTTTTTCTGACCAGTTTTCCCCTCCTGGCTGGTGTCCATTCCCCTCAAGTCCTCAGCTCCCAGCAGGTCCCCTGGCAGTGCCACTGGTCTGGGCCCTGTCTCCAGTGGGCCTGCCTGCGGGGCTAATGCAGCAGCGCCTGAACAGTCCCTGTCCACAAGACCACGAACCGTCCTGCACTCCAGCCACTCATGGATCTTGAACATGCAAAGCTGATCAGGTCCCCTCCCAGGTTACAGTTCTCTGTGGATTCCCTTCATGAGGGCCCCTTACAGCCTGATCCTAATAGTCCCCTCTAGCTCCAGCTCTGGCCCCCGACCTCCACCAAGGCTATGTTCCTTCCACACAGATTTTTCCTTCCTCGGATGTGCAGGGCCCTTTCCAACTCCAGGCCTTTGCACATGCTGTTCCCACTGCCTGGAGTGTCCCTCTCCACCCCAGCCTCTTCACTTGACAAACCTCAAATCTGTCTTTAGAAGTCACCTCCAGGGCCATCTGATGAAGATTTTCTCTGCGGGCCTGGGCAGAGTCAATGGACTGGAAAGTGGTGAGTGAACAAATGAACACGTGGGCCTCAAGTGAGTTCTTTTAGAAATCTCAACGTAAGAAAGTCCAAATAATGTAATTATGGCTTCACTCTACTTTATAAAAGTTATTTTAAACATACAGTCATTGGGGGGTGCTCTAAAATCAGAAATTACCTTAGAATATTTGATGGAGGACACAAAGTTAAGGCATAGCCAGGTTTATGGGGGTAGGTAAGTGAAAGATAGACAGGAGGAGGAGAGGGGAGGGGAGGGGAGGAGAGGGGAGGGGAGAAAAAAAGAAATGAGATATAAAAGAAAAGAAGGGACTAGTACAGAAAGTGTGTCTGTATCTTGAGTTGATAAAAGAGGCTGTTCTATAGAAGTAGACGATAAAAGCAGGAGACTTTACTGGCGTGGGCATGGAATCTGGGAAAGTACTGGGTATGGACACAGAATCTGGGTAACTACCCCTCCTGTATTGAACCACATAAGAAAGAGTAAATGTCACCAACTCAGTCTTGATAAAATATACCCCAGATTCAACGTAAAGGGCCCATTGTCCCTAGTCAAGGCTCAGCTTTCCTCTGATGGGTTGCAGACCCCTGATCCTTTAGATTATTTCATGACACATGATGATCCTTGCTTTCTGTCCATTGATACTTAATAAAACTACTGAGATTCACAAGCCAAGGAGAAAGCTCATATCAAGTTCATATTCTTTAGCTAATGCAGCTAGCTTTCAATTAAGCTCACCCATTTTAAACTGTAAAAGATGTAATGTTAATCAAACATTTAATTTGCAAGTGTTTTTCTTTGTAAATGTCATGTACAAGGAGATGTTCAGACGTGCTCCACAACATAATTGCACAAGGGTGCCCCATTCGGTACAGCATGTGTTTGCGCTGGCGCGTGAGAGTAAAGAATTGGTCTCTTCGATTCCGACACTCTGTGAATTTCTTCTCTCATTTCACAGTGTGGAACATTTGGAAAATAAACTGGGGCTACTTATAATGTCTGGTAACACTCCAGTCTTAACTCAGTTTTCACAGTAAATATGTAGTCCCCAAAGCAAGCTTTGTGATTCAAAGACCAAGTAAATATACAGGACCGATTTGTTGCTCAATTACTAGTTATTAAATCACCGTGGTGGGAGGCCTCACATGGGCATACTGCTTAGATTTTCAATACAGAACAGCCTCACTAGCATTCAGGGGGCTCTGAATAGGGGTTCGATCTCTTTCCTAGAAACTGCTCACAACTGAAAAGGAGCCCCAAGCTCCAGAGGCAGGAGAATGGGGGTTTGACCACTAGAAGGCCCCCCCAGTTGCAGGAGTGTGTGATTGTGTGATACAGGGTGAAAAGCTTTTGGAAAGCTTGGAGGTAGATGGCTCTGATAGGGTGATCCGGGCCCTTAGTCCTGGATCCGTGGTCCCAGACCAGCAGCACTGACCTCACATGTGAGCTTGTTAGAAATGCAGCATTCCAGGCCCCCAACTCCATCCCCTGCCCAGCTACTGAATCAGAACCTGCTCATTACCAAGATCCCCCAGGGATTCATCCATGTGCATGTTACAGTATGAGAAACACTGGTCTAGTTCATGCCCCACTGAACCTTCCGAGTCACTGGAAGCCCCTGGCCATTTCAGTGTCTGCTATTCTGCTCTGCAGAGGAGGGAGGAACTTCGGATCAGGCAGCATGGGCAATGGGAAGGGGGAAGCAGGACTTAACCTTCTGAGCTTCATTTTTCCCACTTGGAAAATGGGAGATCAAAACACCTGTCCCATTCAGGGTTGTTGTGAGGGTTATAAACAACAGAGATTTAGTGTCCAGCTGTGTGCCTGACACCTAGGAGCTCAGTAGATATTAGTTCCCTGCTCACCAGAACCCCACAAACCCAGGCAGATAGGCACCATAGCCTGCCCCAATCTTGAGCACTAGGCCTACAACTCCTAATTCAGGCAAAGAGACCTTCATCTACTGAGAAGAAAGGAAGTAAAAGCCTGAGAAGTAAACAGGACCCCTCGATGTTATGAGGCTGCAGGTGCCGATGACACAAAGGCACGCTCCAGAAGACACATCACTTAATCCATAAGGGCCACACGGCAAAGGATCCATCAGGATTTAGGAGATTGGGGCTCCAGACCTGACTCAGCCAGGAACTTACTGGGTGACCTTGGGTCTCAGTTTCCCCGCTTGTGCCATGGAGAGGGTGGAATCCATCACCTCCAAGGTCCCATCTAACCCCATCATTCTCTGATTCTGCTCAAAAGATGCAGGGAACAGCTCTTGCCAAGCTGCACGCAGACTTTGCTCACTGGGAAAATTAATTCAGTCCTCAATGTTGCAGTCTATAAATTACTGGCCAATCTGTTTCAGAAATATTAAGGGAACATTTATAAATTGCATCTTCCATTCAATGCTACGGAGTAAAGATCTTGGGGCCTTCAGATGTTTATCTTACTTAAAGCCTCAGCTAGAATCAATCTCCCCCAGCCTTCACGAGTGAGAACATCATTTCAGGGCGGTGGGGACCATATGCCAGGCTGACTTGACTCCCCCTTCCCTTTCCCTCATTCTCTGATCTTGAGAATTCACTTCCTCAAATTCAGACTGGAGACTCTGAGCTCCGCAAAGTGAGGGTTGGGAGGCAGGGAAGGGAAGGGAAGGGGGGCGGGGGCGCAGGTAGGGGAGGTGACAGGAGACCAGAGGGGACACAGTCTCTTGAGCAGCTCTCGCAGGGTGGAGGGTCGCCATGCTGTCTGGGAAAGCCTGAGAAGAGGCCGGCAAGTGAAGCTGTCTTCTGTAGTAATGGATTCTGACAGCATAATACGTTAATTCGTCACTGTTTTGCAACTTATTTGAGGATTCACAGATAAGCCGGGCCCCACAGGACGGCTTGTGATCATTTGTACACTCAAATTAGGTCTCCAAGTTAAATACTGTTGGTATCAGGTAGAACTGGGCTCCTGCCAGTGACTACAAATGTGCTGCCTCACCTTCTCTATTACGTCAAGGACATGCTCTGGCTAGGGGTGATGCAAGCAGATGAAGACTAAATTATAGGCGCCATAATTGCAGAGTGATTTCGCTAATTGGAAATACCTTTATGGGAGGGATGAAAGGCAGACCAAGTCCCCTTCTCTTAAATACACCATCTCCTCTTCTCCTCAGTTAGTAAGATTATGTTTAGGCTCGTTGACATGTAATCATGAAAAATGGAATGAATTAGAACAAAAAGACTTGTTCTGGGCCCAGCTCCTTGAGTAGAATTAATACCTGAACTAAACCCTTTTCCAGCTGGGTCTTCCCAATACTTCAATAGTTTATCAGGAACCGTTATTTTAATACTAGGCCATAAAGACGGTATCAGGTGGCAGCTTTATTTCCCAGGAGTTAAATATTAATTGCCACACAAAAGGAATATAAAAATGAGAGGGGGAACAAATATTCCAGCTTCCTGCAAAGTGAAAAGAATTCTTTAATATGAGCACTCCATGATAGGATGCACACTGAGGCTTAATTAAAATGCACAATTATCCTGAGACTTTTTTTTCTTCTTGGGGGCTTCAGTGAGATAGGCTCACAGCCGAAAGCCGGGGCCACATCCCTGCCAGAGGGGCTGACAGCTGGCGACAAAGCACCGCCTCTGAGCAATATCACAGGGCAACCACAATACACAGATAATGTCAGAATACAGGCTGTGCGGAAGGCAAATGCAACTTTACCTAAAAGCCTTAAAATGTTTTAACTACCGTTTCAATCAAGCCTGCAAGTTCGAAATGTGGTACTAAACACACTTCTTTGAAATGCTGTTTTCTTTCTACCCCCAGGACTCATAAATCCAAAAGGCCTACTTAGACTAAGACAAGCTGGAGCTGAGGAAGCAGTTTGGAGAACGGCTGAAAAGATCTCTCTACAGGTTCAGGGGCAAATTCAGATGCAACTCTGGGGGCCTCCTGTGCTGTGAGACAAGTGCAGGTTTGGGGCATGATTTGCGGGGAGGGGACACCCCAGTTATGTAGCTCCCCCAAACTCCCTCACTCCTTCCACAGCTCCAGAGGCCGAGGAAGAGATAGAAGTGCCTTGGGGTGCCTCAGCAGTATCTCCTCTCTGCAGAAGGGAAGCCCCCAGAGATGGCAGGTGTCCTCTCCCTTCCTTCCAGAGTTCTATTCCAATGCACGCCCCACCCACCCTCTTTCAGGAAGGATAAGTAGATGGTGCTGCCTCTTCAATTACAAGCAACGCTATCATCCATCTGGTATATGTTAGTCTGTATCAGTGACCAAAATTGCGAAATATTTCCAATACTTGTTGGCAAAGAGTCATTTCTCTGAGTCCTTGAGTCCTCTCCCATTGCCCCAAGCACCCCAACCTCTTCCGTGGGACCTCCCTTTACCACCCACCTCCCACCATCGCCACGACTCCCAGGAATTAAAGGGCTCATTCCAGCCGTAGCTTGGGGTCTGGGCTTGGGTAGGTCAGCACCCTTCCTCACACACATATTTCCAACATCACCCCATGTTACCTTCCAGGAGCCTGCTCTGGACCTGGCCCCACTTAGAACCCATCTGTCCAAGCCCCTGCACTCACACAGAGGACCGCTGGGAGCGTGTAACTTGGTGGCACAGTCAGGATGAGCACAAGCCAGTACTATAGCCCTCCACCCCATGCCCACCTTGTGGAAGTCCTCCTCCAGCTCTAACCCAAGTCTTTGCTGCTCCTGGGTACCCCTTTCTCTGGCTCTGTCCTGCATCCTCATTAGATTCCCACTGTCCCTTTGCCCAGCGCCTGGCGTTGCTGCAGAGGAGGATGGTGCCCTGCTCGGCATGTCCTCTTTCTGCTAATTAGGTTTTAATGGTCCTGGGCAGAGGGCACGTGGGCTCATGGGCCTCCATGTTTGGCCCCCGTCCAGGGGGGTGGTGGTGGTAAGAAAAGCGGGAGTGCAGCTTCATGAGCAACACCTGCAGCCCTCATGCCCCCCGGGCTACTGGCTCAGCAGAGCCCCTCAGCTTCTGGCCCTGCCCCGTCCCAGAGACCTCCCCCCACCCCCCACAGGACTAGCAAATCACTTGCTCCAGTCTCTGGAAGCCAGAGACAGGGCTGTGCAGACTCAGGAATGCAGGACAGGGAAAGGCAGGGACCCAGCAACTCTGACTTGTAAGGACCTAGAGAGGACCAGCAGGCCCGCAAGCCTTTGAGAAAGGCAGGGGCATAGCGAGAGCCCCAAGGATGGCCCTGCCTTCAATGTACGTATGACAGAGTCACTGTTCTAAAAGCTGAGCTTCTATTCAGGGAGCTAATGTGTTGATTTATTTACCTAATTATAGTAAAACCAACAAGATTCTAAGGTGGACCTGTGCTCCTGTTCAAAAAGCAACCACACCCCCCCTGCCTGGGTTTTTGGAAGTTTGGGAAGCAGGGAAGTGGACAGGAAAGGATTCAAGTGGGAACCTGGAAAGAGACAGGGAGGGGTGTGGGCCCTCATTAAGGCCCCCAACCCGACCACAGTCTCTTCCCTCACAGATCAGTCTTGATGCCCAGTGCACCTGCTGCTCCAAACTGTCCCCTGCTCCTGAATGACACAGTCCGGCTTCCACGCCTTCGCTTGTGTAGATCCTTCTACCGATGTGGCTTCTCCGTTTATAGCACACGTAGAAACTGAGTTCCCCCTTCACCCATTTCCAATGCCTCTTCCTCTGTGAATAGTGTCCTCTGGCAAACAACCATCTGTCCTCTGGGCCCTCACAGGGTCTGCCACCCACCAGCTTTGGCCCCTTGGTTATCTGGGCATGTTTGTCCCTACATCTAGACTGTGAGCTCCCTGAGGAATGACCACACCTGTTCACCTTAATGCCCCTGGTGCTTAGCACAGTGAGTGAATAATAAAGATTTGTGGAACTGAATTGAGTGTGGACCAAAATCTAGGCATTATGAGAGAGAGACTGACAACAGACACACAGAGACAGTAGCCCAGGGGACAGAGGGCCAAAGCCCCTTTGGCAGGAGGTAGCTGGCTTGCATTTTGGCTTGGGAAAGCTCACCTCCTGCTGCCTAGGGTCTATGGCATTGGATCCCAGTCCCCCTGGAGAAGGTGGGGGTCAGACTGAGGACTGGAGGAAACAGAGAACCCCCAGTCAGGGCCAGGATAGAAGATGGGGAGCCCAGGAAGTAGGGAGAGCTGGCTACAGAGACCAGGGCCTCAGGAGGGACTAACAGCTGTCATGTAGAGGCAGGGGCATCACTGAATTGTGGTGACTAAGGGCTGCCTTCCCACGCCCACCTCCTCAAACCCGTGGGCAAGGCCAAGGGGTTAAGCACTGGCTGTGCTCAGGGGACCGGGTAAACCAGAGCTGGCCGTTCTGTGTTACGTTGTGACATGTACGAGCATAAGGCTCCATTGTGCTAGTGGGCACTACAAAGCCTTTTCTTTCTTGTTGGCTTTAGGAAGTGACCATGTTGTGAGAAGGCCCAGGGAGAGGGCACATGGCAAGGAACTACGGGTAGCCTGTAGTTGAGAAGGCTCTCAAAAGACAGCCAGCAGGAGAATGGGGCCTCAGCTTTACAGCTGCCAAGAGAGGACTTCTGTAACAAGGGGAGGGAGCTGAGAAGCAGATCCTCCCCTGCTGAGCCCCTGAAGAGACAGTAGCCCATCCACAGTTTGGTTGCAGCCTTGTGAGACCCTGAATAGAGGACCCCACTAAACTGCACCCTAATTCCTGACCCACAGTAGCCATAAGATAATAAATTTGTGCTAGTTTAAGCCACTTAATTTGTGGTATTTCATTATGCTGCAATAGAAAACAAAATAAGATGACAGCATGAACCATGCAGATGTGCAGGGGAAGACAACTGCAGGCAGAAGGCCCAGCCAATGCAAAGGCCCTGAGGCAGGAGAAGAATTCTATGAAGGTCAGAATGGCAAGGGACGGATTATAGAAGAAGTGAATGTTAAATATACAATCTATAAAACAACAAGGACAGACATACTTACTCAGAGTAATTAAGATGTCCCCTGCATCATCATTAGGGTGATAAAAAGGGATATATTCAGTGCCCCCAAATTTTACTTATATTCAAAGGCGAACAAGTTATATAAGTTCAAACCAATAGCTTTGTAGCTAGAGAAACGGATACTTTTATTTGGAAACACTCCAGGGCTGACTTGAAGTTTTAAATACCATTTCTAAGTAGCTCCTGGAGTCTTTGAGCAGAAGGAGGATCTGGTGTGACTCCTGTCTTAAGAGTCCATGCTGGCTGCTGGGGGGGTGGGGGGGTGGTACAGGCTGTAGGGAGGCAAGGTGGGGGCGGCTGACTAGTCTGGTCAGCCCATGAGAGACTTTGCTGCTGGTCCCTTCCCACCAACCAGCCCTGGCTGGTCTCTGGTGGGCCCCTGGGCTGACCTGCCAAAGCCCGGGAAATGACAGTCTGGTCCTTGTCCTCTGGCAACAGAAACTGCAGGCCACCCAAAGAGGCTGGACGCCACCAGTATTGCATATGTGTAAGGCCAGTGCCTGGGGTCACTCCTCATTTGAGCTTTTCTATCTGGGTTAGGAAGACCCCAGGTTGGACTTGGGGAGGATGCTGAGGTTTCCTTGGGGAGAATTTCTAGATTAATCCTCAAGACTTGGAGTATTTCTCAGCCTGCAAGCTCGCTCCACACTTGGGAGTTCTCCATCAAATTTGCATCATTCATACTAAAATCCACACAGGAAAGGCATAAAAGGAGTAAAACAAATATTTTGTAAGAACCCACTACTTGTCAGGCACTGTGCTGGGAGCATTGATTTCCTAAGTGAAGCGTGTCATTGGTGTTACTGTTTTCAATTTCTTTTTTTTATCTGAGGAAACAAGCTCAGAAAAGTCAAGTAACAGACCCAAGTGTGCCAAATTTATCAACTCTGCTGTTGGAATTTGAACCGTGTCCATCTGATTCCTATGTCTATGTTCAAAACCTACCATCATGCCAGACATCTAGCACTCGGACGAAGTACAACTGCCAGAGAATAAAACTGTATAAAACAATGCCAAACTCCACCAAATAACCCATTTTTACCAAGCAATCCTGAGTGCCACAGCACTGCAGGACAGTGAATGAATTAGGACCATGTCCGAAGAGGGTATGGCTTGTGGGCAGATACATGGTCTTTCAAGTGCCTTACAGACAGGGTGTAGACACCTGCGTCAGCCTGGGAGCTCTGTAGGTCACAGCCTGGGGCTCCCACATCAACCTGGGAGCTTCTGGAGGGACCAGGTCTCCTCCCTCGAAGGCCTCATCCCCCTGGATCATGCACCAGCCCCACCTCCCAGGCCCCAAGCACAAGCTTCTGTTCAGTGGGCTCTTGTGTCCCTACTGACCCAGAAGGTTTGAGAAGCTGATAGAGACAAGAGGAGAAGCAAACACGGCCATGGGTGAGGCAGGAGGGAGATGGAGGCGCCCCTCATCACCACACGCCCCCGCACCCCACCATGATAGCCAACACTGAGGGGGGCATGGGGGGGAATGATCAGGAATATAATCTGAAGATGAAACTTTGCGGTATACCAAATAAGCTAGAGAATGATGGAACAGAAACTATGAGGCTATTCTGTGATGGGAGGGGGGACGGGAGAGTCAAGTTTATCACCAGAATTAAAACAAATGTCAAAAACAAGGTAAAAGTGGCAAGTGCCCTCTCCTAGCGAGACCTCCCCGCCGAAGGTCAGCCGGGAGGCACACTCCCTGTTCTGGGCGCCCTCCCTGTTTGGGGCGCCCTTGGCTCTGCACGTCTGGGTCCAAGGGCCCACCACTCTGGGGTCCACACTGGGGTCAGGGGTTGGTTAACTCACTTCCAAGTGGCTTTTCCCCCACAAGCCTCAGGCTGGCTCCCCTAGGAGACAGTGCCCTGGGGCAGGCATGTGGGGTGGGTGGTGAGCTGTCCTTGAAGTGTGCTCCTCAGCAAACATTTCCCTGGCTGGCTGTGGGGGCGGACACGCTACCAAGCATGCCTTACTGGCCTCCTGCCACTCTTTGCATTATTGATTGCAATTCCTGCTTAGAAGCTTGAAAATGAGATTGCCCCCCTCTATTGATTTTCCACTTGACAAACACTAAGATTTCCCCTGACTTTTCACTGCTGAGGGCACTTGAGGAGGCCATGGTTAGGTGGGGGCACCTTCTCCTAAGGAGCATGGGAAACCTTCACCCAGGTGTCCTACAGCAGAGTGGCTGGGGCCCGGGGGTCAGGAACCTACCCCAGGGTTGGGGTGAGCAGTTTGCCCTGGCATTTTATAAGGAGACAGGCCAAGTTCACAGGATTCGGGGTTGGAAAAAGCCATTTGGCCCATTTCCATTTCAGATGGTCCTTACCAGGGCTGGAGAATAACTGTCAACTTGAAGGGAAGGCGCTGGACAGGGCTGGAGAGTTCAGCCTCTGCCGAAGAACTTCCCAAACCCTAGAAAGTGCTCAAGGGAAGGACGCTGCAAGGTGGGGTTTCTGAAGGCTCAGGAACGAGATGAGATCATGAGAGATGCACAGAGGACATTTCCCCGAGAGCAGAAGCAGAGGAGGAAAAAGGACTCAGTGAGATGCCAGGAACTTGGGGCTAGGAGAACACAGGTATTAGGGTCCCAGCGACACCACCAGAGCCCGCTGGATGGTCTCCCTGGTCACTGACCCCCTCTCCCTCCTCCAGAAGCCAGAATTCAGCGGGGTGATGTTTCTGCAGTATTGTTGGAGGTCAAAAGGAAATCTGCAGGAATTTAACATTTTTATTTAATTGTTAAATTTATTAGGGTGACATTGGTTGGTAAAAATGACATAGGTTCCCGGTGTACAATTCTACAGTACATCGTCTGTGTGTTGCATGACGTGCTCACCACCCAGAGGCAGCTCTCTTTCCACCACCGCATATCTGATGCCCCCTCCCAGCCCCCCCCACCCACTGGATGGACCTTGAGATCATCATGTAAGTGCGGTAAGTCAGACTGAAAAAATCAAGAACCATATGACCTCGCTTATAAGTGGAATATAAACCTGAACGGAACCAAGAAACAAAGACTCATGGACACCGTCAATAGTTTAGTGGCTAACATGTTTATGAGTCTATTTCAGGGGTAATTAAAAAAGAACAAACATCAGCAAGGTGTGCAAACCCCAGCTGATATCGCAACTGAGCACCAGGCTGTCCTCCACGGTCCCCAGCGCTGTATCTGTTTGGGGTGGGGGCCCCTGCTCCCTGTGTGTCCCAGGGCAAGCCTGCTGCACTGTCCTCACACCAGGTTGCAGCTACAGAAACTTCCCAGATCTCTAGGCCCCCACGAGGTCCCCATCTGTGTGTCAAGCCCCTAGTGGGGCTGGCATGTGTCCTCTGGGTACCAGCCAGAGGGCTGAGCCCTGCTTCCTGAAAGCATCACCTCAGCTGCACGCTTGGAGTCATCTCTTTCCCAGGAGAAGGCAAACTTCCCCAAAACAAACAAGCATGCCATCATTTCACTGCGGAGGGGCTGAGGGCAGATGATGTCCCAGGGCCCCAGCAACCAGGAGGTAATGGAGGGCCCCAGGGAGGACTGCCATCTGCCGACCACCCTCAATACACTCCTGTTCTCACCTGTGTGTGAAGGTGATGATATGATCACAGGTAAAGCCGTCCTGCCTGCAGCCAGCTAGGGGACCCGGGTATCTCTCTAGGCTTCAGTTTTCTTGTCGGTAAAATGGGGACAATATCCACCCCTAACTCATAGGTTCGATGTGAGGATTAAGTAGGTTAATACAGATAAAGGGCTTAGAACAGTGTTCGGCACATAGTCAGTGGGTGATGCGTGGGAGCTATTGCTTATACAGTGGGAGAAGTGAACCAGATGGATCTATAAAGCTACACCCAGGTCTAATGTTTGATTAAGTCTCAGAGAAACAGCCCTCTACATTGCTGCTGTACGTGCTGTTACCCCTACAACCACCACCAGCAACAATGATGCTTAGCTCTGTAAAATATGTCACATCCACTGTCAAGTCTGTCACCACATTAGGGGCTCAACAGCTCTGTGAGACCAACATTAAAGTCTCCCGTTTACAGACAGGGAAACTGAGGCCCAGAGCAACAGGGCTGGCTGAAGGCCTTGCGGCTGTTTTAGTCATAGCCGCAGCCAGAATCCAGCTCTCCTGGGGCCACCCCATGTTCTTTCCTGTCACATCTGCCTCAGGCCAACAGGGCCTGTCACTCCTGAGCCCTGAGGGGCCCCTGTCCCGCGTACCGAGGCCCCTGCTGCCGCCACAGGGAGGGCTGCAGTCAAATAACCTTTTACGGCTCCCATAACAGCATAAAAATATCTTCCCAGCAGCGGTGGCTGGAAGCAGATTAATGGCTCCATAGTCTAACTTCTCCGGCCCCTTTGCCTGTCAGGTCATTAATGGCTGCTTTATAGTCATGAGGCCCTTTTCTAGGTGGCAAAACGGTTTGCATGATAAAGAAAGCACAGGGCCCACCATGCCAGGCTGCCTTTCTTCCAGGGCTGGGCTGGCAGGGACCTGTTCTCCTTCCCATTTTTTGGGGGGTGGGGGTGGGGGGCAGTCAAGGATCTGTGGGGTTAAGCAACAAGGGCTCTGGATTAAAAATGCCACTTACTAGCTGTGTGGCCTCAGGCAAGCTGCTTTACCTCACTGAGCCTCGGTTTCTCCTTCTGTAAAATGGGAGTAGGAGTTTTTAAGGACCAAGAGGGCCAGTTTATGTAAAGAACTCAGTACATAGTTAAGCACTCGGCCAGTGTGAATGCTTATCATTGTCCTTACAATCTGTGGGTCTTGAGGGGACAGGGACTCTGTCCTGTTCACTGCCTGGCACATAATAGGTGCCACATAACTGTATCTTTGATGAACAACTGAAGGGTGGAATCTCAGAGCTGAATAGGCCCTGGCCAATGTATAGACTGCGGGGTTTCTCTAGCAGCTCTAACATTTGGGGTGAGCTCATTTTAGGTTGTGGGGGTGCTGTTCTGTACACTGTAGGATTTTAGTAGCACCCCTCACGTTTACCCACTAGATACCAGTAGTGCCCTCCTCCCAACCGTGACAACCCAAAATGTCTCCAGATGTTGTAAAATGTCTCCTGAAGGGCAATCCCTGCTCCCTGTTAAGAACCACTGATCTAGTGACATCTGATGCCCTCATTTGAACAATGAGGAAGTTGAGGCCCAGAGAGGGAAAGGGACTTCCAGCATCACACAGCAAGTTAGCGGCAAGCTGGGATTCAAGCCTTGCGTCCCGATTCTAAGTCTAGCGCCCTTCCACTTCGCCCTGGCTTTTAATGCCTCATCCCTCCCATCAGGTCCTGGTGCTGGTCATGGGCTCCAAACCAGAGGCAGCTAGTTACAGCTGTGACATTCTTCAGTCCTCCTATAATGGGGGTGCTGGCCACGAACGGCTGGGTAGCCAGTTGTACAAGGTCCTCTGCCCCGGTGACAATGCAGGGGCACATCCACCTCTGTGGATGTCTCTCACTCACATATTCACTCGTCAAGCACAGGCACCTGCTCTGAGCCGGGGTCTCAGTTGGCTGAGAGTCAGTAGGGAATGGCAGGTGCTTGGCTATTGGGTGCTCTGGGGCCACACAGCCTGGATCAAGCCCTGCTTCTCATGGCCTCTTACCCTGACTCAGCATCAGCTTCTACATCTGTAAAGTGGGAATGCTCATGGCACCAACTGAAAGATCACAAATACATGAGTGTCCCTCACCATCCAAGGCTAGCGGAGTTCCGAGCGGACATTTGTCATAGTGTGCGATTAATCTAAAGCTTTCTGTTTCTGATAGCAAGGCTTTGGATAGGCAGGGTCCTTCTGTCCCTGCCAACAACCAGGGTTTGCCATGGGATTGCAAGAGTAAACCAGTATTTATGGACCACTTTGCTGAGGCATGTCTAAGCTCTTTACATGTAATACCTTATACAGCCCACACAACAACCCCCAAAGAAGCTACCATATTACAAGAAGAAACAGAGGCACAAAGAGGTCATATAACTTGTCCAAAGCCCCACAATTGAGACAATGGTGAAGCCAGTGTGCTTCCATAGCCTGGGCTCTTAGCCTCCACAGGGCAAGCACTAAACCCAGCACTGTTGTTGCTACCATTGTTGTTGTTATTATAATATTACCCCAGGTGATGAAAAGTTTGGGTGATCCTGTCTTTAGGGCACTTAATGCTTTCCACAGGAGAAACACACTGGGCAGAAAATTCTGCTATTCTAAGATCAGAATCAGCAAAGATTTTCTGTAAAGAGCCAGACAATAAACATTTTTTGCTTTGCAGGCAAGACAATCCCTGTCATAACTACTCAGCTCTATCAATATGGTAAGAAAGTAATCCTAGACGTCCAGAAACAAATGAGCATTGGCTATGTTCTCAGAAAACTTTATTTACAAAAGCAGGTTGTGGAACAGACACGGCCCACAGGCCGTTCTATGCTGACCCTTGTTTTAAGCGAATTGCTATAATTAGGAGCAGTGCCTAGTTCCTTCAATCTCTTTTCTCCAGCCCAGGGGAAATGACTCCAATGGCCTGGGGAGGACATTCAGGACAGGCTAGAGTAAAGGTCACTTGCTTGGGCTCTGGGGCAGGGGACAGATAGCTCATCGGAGGGTCAGCTCCCAAGGCTGCCCTCACAGGTGGTGAGAGCTTCAGAAGCCACTTTGGCAAAAGCCCTTAGAGGCTGGGAGCCGTGGAGATGGTGTCAGGAGTGTTTGTCCCTTTAATCAGACCTTACAGTGTGCAGTCAGAGATCTGGGCTCCAGAAACTTCAAAGGCACACTTGTCCTAGCTGCTACTTGCTGCACTGTGACTCTTTTGTGGCCAAACCTCAGCTGCCCAAACCTGCCCTGTTGGGATAGGGTGTCTGGACAGTGAGGTCCAGGGAAGGAGAACACTCAGCATTATGGGGTGACCACTGAGGTTAGTAACCCCTTATTCAGCCAGAGGCTGGCTCTGGTGTGGAAGTACCTATAACTAACTCGATCGTTTGGGGCTGAGGCACATATTATCTTACAAAGGCGTACATAATCATCCGAACGGTTCTGCCTTTCCCTGACAACTCAGCCTCTCAGCTCTCCCATCTGTAGAATGAGAAGGATCTGCAAGGCTGTTGGGAGGATAAAACGAGACCAATGTCTGTGCGTGGCCAGCCCAGAACCTGCCACATAGTAGGTGTTTAACAACGTTCCATCCCTGTCCCTAGATTTCTGTGCAATCAAGCAGCTGTAGAAACCAAAGGTTATAGGAAGATTTTGAAAAGAAAAACATAGAATTGAGAGAAAACTCAGTACACACATTAGCTTGATCCCCCACCCCCATCCCCAAACACACACCCAGAACCGGGAGAAGACGGCTGTAATGCATTTTAGCTGTGGCATCTTGGTTTAATTTAGTGACCGCGGTGTCTTCCATTGCTTGTTCTATTTGCGCTAAAGCATAGCGTGGGCAGAGTCGGGGAGATAAAAACCCCACGGAAGGTGCACCTTATGGAACTGCCCCTTCCCGTTTCCTTCCCCCTCCTGTACTCAGGCGTAAGATGGCACCACAACACTGTCACTGCCTTGTCTCTCAGTGCCCAGCGTGGACCTGCTCTCAGGGTTCCCACGGTGAGATTCCGTGCCCGTCTTTGAAGCCCATCCATCAGCTTCCAAACTGCATTTCTCAGTTGTCCTCTGGACCCTCTGGTTGTGCCCAATGTCCTTTGGACACTGAGGGCTGGAACCAAACACAGAGAAGTCTGTACTGCTCCTCTTTATTTCCTAAGCAAATTGTATTGACTTACTCATATGAAACAGTTACTCATTTCAACAGCTGACCTGCTGTGGGGTTTGTGCTCTCTCCTAGAGGAGCCCTGAGCTGGATGGAAGACCTGTCATTGCCCGTGATCTAGACCATCCAGGGCTCCTGGTTCCCAGTCAGGGCTGTGAGCTGGAGCCGAGAGACGTGCAATGCAGAAAGGAGGGGACACCTCAGTGATTTCCTTTGGCAGCAGCAACAGTAAGGAAAACACAATCCACGCCACTCATCCTGCAGCCAATTATTAAAAGAAAGCTGGTTTCCACCTCAGAGTTACCTCCCAGCCCTGGCTTACTCAGTAACTAATAGGACACACACACACTCAGGACCTGCACCTGAGGGAATACATGAGCACCATCCAGGTCCAGTGCCGTTTGCAGAGCCCACATCCTGAAAGACGACTCCCTGTAGACTCTGCCTCCCGGGGGCCCTTCCCTCTTATCCCAGCTGGAAGGGACCTGCGCCTCCTCTGAGCTTTCAGCACAATGCCGTGGTCCTGACCAAAGCCCCTTGCCCTGTATTTCCTTGGGCAGCCTGTGTGATCACACCTTCTAGACTGAAGGCCCTGTGTGGGCAGGACCTTACCTATCTATTTACAAATCCTCAACAAAACCTGGCTTAGTAATCATCCCCCATGCATCAAATAAATTCTGTTCTGCTGAGTCAAAAATAGACCAAGTATTAGTAAGGTTTACCAATGCATAAACCCTCTGGCCTTTGCTTTTTCTTATCATTCAGGTCTTGGCTCAAATGTCCCTGCCTCAGGGAAGCCCTCTGTCCACCCAGCCTCACTCAAGGCTCTGATTTCTTCTCTTCATACCAATGTCTGAAATGACTGTGTTTATGTCTGCGCTTGTTACTAGTCTCCTTCACAAGAAGGTGAGATCCACGAAGACACGAGCTCTGTTATGTTTATTGCTGTGTCCCCAGCACCTCGAACAGGCTCACAGTAGGCACCCCACATAAATGGATTCAGTAAGTGAAATGCACTCCTAGGTGAGTGAATGAATGACGGGTAAACACAGTCAGTGCTTAAGTCCACTTGCCCTGCTGGCTTTTAAAAAACTGTAGGAATGTGCTCACCTCTGAGCGTCTCCCTGGACAGCTTTTTCAATCCATGCAGAGCTAGACAACTAACGTCCTCCGACACCCAGGCAAGCTGCAAAGCCAGGCCCGGGAAGGCTGCCCGGCTCACCCCAGCAGGAGGACTAGAACCTTATTTTCCCGCGGGCCTCCAGCTCCTCTGTCTCCCCCTTGCTCCATCGGCCCTTTGATTTAAGGTGGCAACTTTTCCAGAGGAACGGTGGAACCTTACTAAGAAATCAGCCAGGGCTGATGGATGACACAAAGTGAGCACCTGCCTCAAGGTTGGAGGGAGTTATTTTAAACTGTTCAGGTTTACTAGGAGGGGAGCAAGTCAGGAGGATTTAGGGACTTGCCTGCTGGTAAGCCATGTGGCCACGTCCCCAAGCAATCTAAGACAGACATTTCCAGTGCAGTTCACCCCGCCCCCGCCTCTGCTTCTGCCCCACCACCCGAGATGGACAGCGAGACCAGTGAGCAATGTACTGGGAGCTGATGAAGTCAATTTGAGGTTTGGGATTCGAGCTGAACTTTGTCCCCTCTTTCCTGCTGAGGCCCTGATCCAAGGACGGGTGATGGAGCAAGGCTGTCCCTAAGAGGTTGTGCCCTTCTGTGGCCAGCAGGCTGTTTCCAATCTCCTGCAGCCTCTAGGAACCCAGCTCTCCTAAGCCCCCTTGATGAATGAGACCCACTTCTCCACTCCATCTGTTTATGGGCACTGCTGTCAAAAGTGCAGGTCACCGTCTTCGCTGCAGGGCTGCATCAGAGGTCCGAGCTGCCCGGCCACTTCTTTCCCATGCAGGCCTGGAGCTTTCTGGAGCTCAGGGATTCTTCTCATTTTCAGAGTCTCTAACCAATCAGTCCCTGTCCACCCTTCAAGGCCCATCTCAGTCCTCACCTCCTCCAGGGAGGCTTCCCTGATTCCCTAGGAAGACACAGGCTGTGAACTCTGGGCCCCTCTTTGTGGCATGCATCGTTATCTGTGTTTTATGGCAGAGACAGGTGGGCAGCCTGTGACCTTGCCGAGTTCCAGATTTGTACTTGTAATATCTCTGCTACCTGCTGCCTGCTCCACACCTCACACGTGGCACTGTCAGACCCAGAGGGAGTGTCAATAAACATGTGTTGAATCAAAATGAATGGCATGGACACTAAACTGAGTACAAACTAACACTTTTTCCTTTTCCTTCATAGGAGCTTGGGTGCTGGACAGAAGCAAGAGGTGTCAAAGGCCTTTACTTTCACATATGCAAGCATTTCACATTTCAAGCATATTGTAAAGCTTAGAGAAACTTAAAACAGTATATTCAAACAAATCTTATTGTTCCCCCTTCTTGCTACCTGATGTTTTTATTTTAGAACAAAACATCACACAGCTGAAACTCCTTGTATATCCCTCCCTATGCCTTCCTCCTCCCTCCCAGGGGTAACCTAAGCCTAACTTTTGTGTTTATCATTTCTATGTCTGTTTGTATACTTTTACTACATCTGCACGTGCCCATACATCACATAATCATTATTTTGCAGGCTTTTATACTTTATATAAATGATACTGTATGGTACACATGTAGCCCGCTCCAACTTGCTTTTTTCACTCACAATTATATCTTTGAGATTCATCCAAGTAGACAGGTATGGTGCCAGTTCATCCCCTCAAACTGCTGTGGAGAGTCCACCCTATGAAATTTTACAAGGTATCCATTGCCCTCTTGAGGGACCTCTAGGCTACTCACAGCTTTTGACCATTCAAAAAGTGACGCAGGGCTGTGCATGCTGGAGAGGCTCTCGGGAGTGCAGTTTTTCACACTTTAAGATGTAACCCAGAAGACAATCATGAATGAAATCAATATAAAGGGTCATAACTACAATTAAAAAGAATTCAATAGAAAGGATTTCAAAATATCAATGTGTGCATACGCATGTCCTGGGACACAACATAAAACAGATTTCTTAATCTTTGAGAAACACAGTATTATGGGGTTGGTATTATCTTCGTCTTTATTTAAAATGACCAAATTGCTCCCTGAGCTGGTACTGCCGATTCACGCCCTCCCCAGCAGCCTACAAGAGTGCCCATTTGCCTGCATCCTTACTAACACTTGGTATTGTCAGCAATTAGTATTCTCCAATTTGATGGGTATGATAGGGCAGTATTTCTTAGTTTTAATTTGCATTTCTTTAGTTACCAGTGAGGTGAGCATCTTTTCCTATGCTTATTGCTCCCAAATACAATTTTTCTGTGAAGTACGTTTATAGTCTTTGCCAGTGTTTGAATTGGGTTGCCCTTATTGATTTGTAGGATTTAAATATATATATATGTTCTGGATATTAATCCTGGTGGATTATATGTGGTTCAAATGGCTCCCCTTCTCACTTTGTTTAGCTAGCGCTGACATCCTGATTCATAATGAGGCGAAAGTGAACCCATGTCAGAGAGGCTGCCTCTGAGTCAGGATGGAGGTCTGCCTGCATCTCCAGAGCCGTGAATACAGCAGGCCCCTAATAAATGTTTGGTGACCATAGTGTAACTCACTAGACCACTCTATCAGATCCGTCCAGCACAGAGCTTGGCTTATAGCAATGGCTTGATAGGGACTTAACAGATTGTGTCATGGTTTTGCTGCACTAGAAGAAAAGTCTCAATGTCCACCCAGAGAAATCAGGAGGATATTTGCACTGCAAAAAAAAGGGCGTTGGCTTAATGGAAGGATTTCTTGCAGAGTGCCTATGAAGTATGAGTTGATTTAACTCAGAATTCAACTTGTGTCCAGTGTTTCAGGAAACAAACTTAGGTCTCTTCCAGGTGGTCCAAGCCTCTGAGCATCCCTGGGAGCTCACCGTGGCACTGATTCTTCATACTTTACAGACTAAGAAAAAGTAAATGTCTTGTCCAGGTCCCATGGAAGGCAGGGGCCATGGCAGAGTTGGAGCCCACATCCCCTGATTGGCACCTGATAAAACATTGGGACGCAGAACAGTGAGTGTCTCAAAGCCAGCAGATCCCTAACCTCTCAAAAGTAGGGGAACAAGCTGAATCATCTTAAGGAGGAGACCACTGGGGAAGCCGGGATGGCTCAGCAGGTTAAACACTTGCTTTGTAGCCCCAGAGACCGAGGATCAAGTCCTGGCCCATGTGGACCCATATGCTGAGCTGGGGTGTGCTTCCCATGCAGGAGGCCCTCAGTTCGGTTCTTGCCCCTCAGTTTGGCTCCTGGCTCAAGGGGCCATGAGGCCCCCAGCCCAGTTCCCACCCTACACAGCCCACATCCATCTGTGTGAAAGGAAACCATGTCAAAAACTGATGACGTACAACTATGGAGACTGTTCTGGGCTCTCCCCTGTCTCTCTGTTTCTGTCTCTCTCTGTCAAAAACAATAAAATAAATATGTAGGGGGGAAAAAAAAAGGAGCCTATCACCTAGATCAAGGCCAGCTATAAGTCCAAATACCTACATGTGTGTCCCTGGAATACACAGAAAAAGGTAAAGGACCAAAATCAGAGTTGGCACGACCTCTGAAGAGAAACAGGAATGAGAGCTTGCATGACTCACAGGCCTTGGAGTCCCTTGCAGGCAGAAGCAGGGTCTTACCCATCTCCACATGCCCAGGACCTAGCAACTGTCCAGCACCTGGAAGAAGCTCAAGAAGTGTCTGGTGAATGAATTGGATGGGTAAACAGATAAACAAGTGGATGTGAGCAAGATGGACAGATGAATGAGAAATGGATAAAGAAACACATAGATGAATGGACAGATGGATAAACTGATACATGGTTGGTTGGATGGATGGATAGATGGATGGATGGATGGATGGATGGATGGATGGATGGATGGATGGATGGATGGATGAATGGATGGATGTTCCTCCTTTGGAAGAAACACTAGGGAAAGATTGGTGTCAACAGAACCTCTCAAACAGGTAGCCAAACCTGGGAATCCTTGTTGCAAGAGCTGTTCATAAAAAATGCCAAGCGGCATAACTGCAAGAAATAATTGCTTCTAATTGGGCCGAATTATTCTGGCCGTATAGTAGACATGTTTTTATAACTTTATTAATTATTCAATTTGAGGCTTATTACCCAGCCTGCCAGGATGGGCGTTTCTTATTAGAGGGTGACAGATTCCCGGCTGTGGGGGGCCTCTGCTACTGCAGCACTGCTGGGCAGCTGCGGCCTGCCTTGCAGCCGTGTTGATGTCTGAGGCCTGGAGGTGGAGAGCAGGGTTGCCCCTGAGAAGCAGGCTGGGCATCAGAGGCGCTGGGGCCAGCAGACTCAGTTCCAGGTGCTCTGCTTGCATATCTCACTAGCTGTCAGGTCTGTCTCCCGGATCTAGCCCTGGAGGTGGAAAGGTGCTCAGGACACACCAGACACAGTCTCATGGGTCACCCCCTGCCTTCCATTCACCAGCTCTTCATCACAGTGGTCTGCCCCTATCCAACCCACTTCCCACATAATGCCGGCATAGTCTGCCATATATGTTCTTTGGTCACCCCCAGTTAAGGGCAGGGGAAGCAGGCTCATAGGGACTAGCCAGGACTGGAGGGGTAAATCAGAGCCTTCAGCATCCCCTCTGTCCCCATACTTAGGCCCTGACATGCTCACAGGTTACTGGGGAAAAGAAAGAGGGGGTTGCCCTTCCTGGAAACAATGTAAACTTAATAACGCAAACTGAGCCTGCAGGGGCTCCCAAAGGCCCACAGAGTGATGTCCCAGCTCTCTAGGCTATGCTACCTGGCCTGGCCTGCCATTGCATCCTGGCTCCCACTCCTCACCAGGCACCTTCTGCTTCAGCTACACAGACCTCCGCATCACCTAGTGACCTTGGAGAACGACTAACCACCCCTGGACCCCAGCCTGGACTACAAAAGGTGTGGTAGTCCGTGCGTCACAGGCAGTGGGGAGGCAGGAAGATGAAATAAAATCATAAGGCCCATCTCAAGCCTGGTGCTGGGCCCACAGCAGATCTGGGCTGACAGGGACAGAACCAGAAGTCCGTGGAGGCGGGGGCGGGGGTGGGGGTGGTGGGCAAGTCTTAGAGAGCAGGACCTGCAATCAGCAGGCCCTTCTTGGCCCCCCAGAGGTTGCACCTCCTCTGTTTCCTTCCCTGGCAGCGTTCCAGGCTGTCCCCCAGGCTGCTAGGGTGCAGGTGGGAGCAGTTCGTGATTCCCTTCTCGTAGGTGCTGTTTCCCATGGAGACCCGGCCCACCCCCAACCCTGGAGGTACGGGCCATGTGCGTCCATGTGCGTGTGTGTTGGGGGGGTGAGGGTGGGGGGTGGTTCAGTGTCCTTTTCCTGCCTGAGTGGAGCCAGGGAGGGGGTGTTAGCAGCTGCTGCCAACCCCACATGATGACACCAACTTGGCTCCTGCCACTCTGTTCTGCTTTTGCCACATTCTAGGCGGGTTCTCCCACCCTCCTCCCCCTCCCTAGTTCTTGAAATTCCCTGTGTGTCATTTATTTATTAATTCTGTCCTCAGGGAGCAGATGGCCAGAGCTGAGTTGGGCAGAATGTACTTCCTTCCCCTCCCCTACAACAGCCCCCTTGAACACACAGCTCATAGACTCCGGGCTATTCAATTTCTGGCTTTCACAGGTCCAAAAATTGACTTTCCAGATAGGCCAAATGTCCCAGAGCCTTGCCTGACCCCTGACCCTGCTCAGATGGGCCTGGTCCCAATGTCTCGCCTGGTCTGAGAGGCAAATGGGGGAGAGGTGAAGCCCAGGGAGGCTGCCCCACCTCTCAAGGACCCAGATGGACAGTGGCCCATGCCCCTTCTCCCCCTGGCCTGCCCCCCTTGGACCTGGGAAGGGGGATCTCAGAAGGTCTCCCCTCTTTTCCTGGTAGATGTCAGTACAGAAACACAGCCCAGTCCAGGGGTAGAGATAGGGTGGGAGACTAGCTGCCTTCAGTCCTGGGTTCTGGGGTCTCAACAAGCTACCCCCGTCTAGCCTCATCCTCATCCCCACAATGGTCTGGGCCCCCCATAGAGCAAGGCACCTGCATCTATTCCCTCTCATCTCCTGTTTCTCCAGGGAGGTACCTTTGGAAGAAACTCTGGAAGGGAGGCCCTCTTCACAGCTTCTAGAGCATAGGCAAGGTTGGGCTGTCGCAAAGAGAGGCAGGGGCTGGGGTGGCGATGGCCAAGGGTGGAGAGAGAGCCCAGCAGATCCTCCTTCCCGCTCTTCTATCCCTGCAGCCCCGGCACCCACAGGGTTTGGCCTGGGGCTGGGTTGAGGTCTCATTCAGCCTTCATCATGGGCTCCTCAAAAGTGACCTGGTTCTCACATTTCTTACCCGCCTCCCCCACATCCTGTGGAGAGTCAGGCAGACCCAGCTCTGATGTTCTCCAGCTGTGGGGTCTCAGGCTAGTGCCTAAGCTCTCTGTGCCTCAGCTTCTCCATCTAAAATGGGACCATAGCACACATCTGGTTGCTTCCTTCCTCCACGCCTTAGGATGGCTTTCCTGAGCTATCCAGGTGCCCTCCTATAAAAACCAGAGCCTTTCCTCTCCCCAGACTCTTCCTCCTCCCGCCTCTCTGTACTGGTGGGCCCAGCTTCTGCTCAAAGTTCCCTGAGGACTGGGGCTATGCCCTCCTCATCTCTCATCTCCCTCTTCAGCCTTGGACCCCTGGCAGCGCTGGCCTCTGAGGAGGGCTCAATAAACGTGCATTAAATGGAACTCAAGGAGCAGAGAACAGCAGTGGCCCAGGCGACTGAATTCTGTTTTGTTCAAAATTAGAATTCCGGGGCGAAGAACAGCTCCTCTTACGCACAGACCTTGAACAAGCATTTGCTGCTGCATCCGCAGCTCCCTGCTGTCCCCGTCACGGTGACTGCACCCCAGTATGTGGTGCTGACTCGGAGCCCACCATCCCGGGGAGGCCCACAGGCACAGCAGATGCTGGCAGAAGGCGGCCCAGGCGGTTCTGCGAAGGCCGCGGGCTAGGCAGAGCGGTGCGTGAGGAACCGAGGGCTTGCAAGTATAATTGCTTTGTGGTGATTCATCTGAAGTTGCTTTAACCTTGACAGCCGACTCAGTGTAGTGAAAAACCGAACTCGAGAGAGCTGCAGCCAGCCTCCTGGTTGGCATGATGCCTTTCTGCACGCCCGCTCCCAGATGAGGCAACCAAGGCTCACCAGGAGCCCCTGTGTGGGGGAGGCGAAAATGTGAGTCATGAGGCTGCGCCCACCCATGGCTGTGCCCTTTGTCACTCCTTTTCCAAGTCCTAAGATGGAGAGAATCACGCGAGGACCATGGGGAGAGGAGACTGCCGCCTACCCCACCCCCGGGAGGCCATTGGGAAGGTCACCAGAACCTTTGATGAGGTGACATGATGCTGAATTTTGACTTCCCAGAAACAGAACATCATGGGATTTTAGATCTGGAATACCCACACTAGCCTTCCCATTTTACAGATGAAAAAACTGAGGCTCACAGACAGGGCAGGACTTAGTGAGGGTCACCCAAGTAGAGGTATAACTGACACTGACTCCCCTGTATGTTATGGCACAGGACTTCCATCCTTTCAGAGGCAGCAGCATGGAGCTGTGGGAAGAACATACATTCTGGGTTCTAATCTCAGCTCTGCCACTTGTTAGCTGGGTGAATATCAGAAGTGACTCCACTAGTCTGTGCTCTGGTTTCTTTGCTTGGGAAATGGAAGTAACATATATGACCTCTCCAAGCTGCCAAGAGATTCAAATGAGATAGTCCATGGGAAGCATCTGCACATAGTAGGAGCAGTAGACCCCATTTACCTTCTTCCTCAGACTCTGTGGCTCCCTCACACTTCTTTCTGACCAAACTCCCTTCTCCTGTCCCACTGCTCACGTTGGGGTTCCTTACTCCCTCACTGAGAAGGAAACCCACCATTTTTGCAGTAGCCCTTCCCAGCAGACCTGAGGGGTCAGGCCCGCTTAATCCCCGTCCGGCTCTGCCCATCTCCTTTCTGGTCTCCTCAATTGTCCCAGGACAGAGGAAGGAACCCCGGCCCACATCCTATACCTTTGCATGGCCCCCACATCCTGTGATGCCAGACTGCCGTCTCCATGTACATCAGTGAGAAGTGTGTCCAGGGCCCCTCCCACATAGGACTCTTCTCTGATATACTTTTCAAGCCAGGCAGATGACAGGGTTGACCCCTCTGGAAATCCCCAATCCCAGTGGCCTTGCCTGACCTGCAGTTATGACTCTGTCCTCCAGGCCTGGGCAGAGAAGGAACCAGAAGGGTTTGGAACTTTCACATCATCTGCACAAAAGTCTATAGAATAGCTTGGCCTGTTTGCCAAGACCCACCTGCCTCCAAGACAACTCCAGCCTTGAACTCCCAGAGCAGGGGGTGGGAGATGAAGGCTTGGGAGTCAGGAGATGCAGGATCAAGTTACAAGTCGGCCACTACCTTGCTGGATAACTTCGGGCAAGCACTGTACCTTCTCTGGACTTCAGCTTGCCCATTTGTAAGATGGAAGGAGTAGCCCAATTTCTGAGGGCCTGCCCAGCTCTTGAGTCAGTGATTTTGAGTTAAATCACGAGACCTCAGTGACCAGAAATTCAGTTTTGGGGTCCTAGACTTCCTAGTGCTCCATTCCAGGAACATGTAGCTATAGGCTTTCATGTACTGGAAAGAGCTACCAAAAAAAACAGGATGCCCAAGCCACAACGACACGAGGGTTATAAGACTAACAGCTCTTATAGGTCAGCACTGAGCATGGTGGGGAAAATGCAGAGACCCTGGAGCACCCAAGATAAGTAGTGTGAGCTGGGCCAGAGATCTCATGCCAATTCTGAGTCAAGGAAGCCAGGCACAGACAGTGGGGGTACTGCCGACAGCCTGGCATGCTGGAGGGAAAACAGAGCCCCCCAAAATGCAGTGGAGAAGGGGCTTAAGTTATGATCCTTCTTTAAACCAGTTGCCAGCACTGTGAGAACTAATTCTGGGTATGGTCTTTCTAACTTCCCCTCACTTCTCAATCTTCACCTCTACAATGAACCCGCCTCCAGGAATGCCTCATGCATAGCACCAAAAGGTCTGCCAGAGGCTCAAATTATCACATTAATAAACATAAATGCCAGTTCTACATTGAGTTCTATGATAAATCTGCATGTTTTAATACAAGAAACAATGTTTAAATTACTAATCAGGTAACTAATGTGCCATTACATGGTAAAAAATTTCAACTCTATAGCTTCAAGAATCATTAGCAAAAAAGTCTTTTCTACAAATGGTGCTGAGGAAACATGATATCCACATGTAAAATAGAACTGAAGTTGTACCCCTACTTTATACCATATATAAGAATTAAAATAAATCAAAGACCTAAGTGCATGAGCTTAAACAATGAAACTATTAGACAAAAACATAGGGGGAAAGCTTCATGACATTAAATTTGGTAATAATTTCTTGGATATGGTACCAAAAACACAGGAAACAAAAGAAAAAAATACATAAACAGGACTTCATCAAAATTAAAAACTTTTGTGCATCAATGGACACTATTAATAGAGTGAAAGGCAATCCATGAAATGGGAGGAAATATTTCCAAAACACATTTCTGATACAGATTAATATCCAGAATATATAAATAATATCTATAACTTAGTAGCAACAACAAAACACCCCAGTTTTAAAAATGTGCAGGTGACCTGAATAAACATTTCTCCAAAGAAGATACATAAATGCCCAATAAAGCACATGAAGAGATACTCAATATCACTAATCATTAGGGAAATGCAAATCAAAAACACAGTGAGATACCACTTCACATTTATTAGTTCGACAAAACAAAAACAGAAAATAATAAGTGTTGACAAAGATATGGATTGTGCATTGATGGTGGGAATGTAAAATGGCACGTGTGCTGTGGAAAATGGTGTGGCAGTCTCAAAAATTAAACATAGGGAAGCCGGAATGGCTCAGTGGGTTAAGTGCTCACTTTGCAGCCCTGGGGACTGAGGATCGAATCCTGGCCACGGCCTTTGCAGACCCATATGCTGAACTGGGGAGTGCCCCCAGTTCAGTTCTCACCAGGGTGAGACCCCGGCCCAGCTCCTGCCCTGCACAGCCCTGCGCCCACCTGTGGAATGAAACTATGTGGAAGACTAATGATGTGCAACTATGGAGACTGTTCTGGGCCCTCCCATTCTCTCTATCTCTGTCTCTGTATCTCTTCCTCTCTGTCAAAAACAATAAAAATAAATCTTTAAAAAAAAAATTAAACATAGAACTATCATATGACACAGCCATCCACACTGGGTATATATCCAAAAGAAGTAAAAGCAGGGACTCAAAAGAAGTATGTGCACACCCATGTTCATAGCAGCATTATTTACAATAGTCAAAAGGTAGAAGCAACCCAAGTGTCCACTGACAGATGAACGGATAAGTAAAATGTGATCTACACCCACAATGGAATATTATTCAGCCTTAAAAAGCAAGAAAGTTCTGACACATGCTACAATATAGATGAACATGGAAGATATTATGCCAAGTATAATAAGCCAGTCACAAAATGACAAATACTGTATGATTCTTCTTATTTGTGGTACCTAGGGTAATCAAAATTTTTAGAGACAAAAATGAATGGTGGTTGCTTGTGGCTGTGGGGAGAGGAAAATGGGAGTTAGTGTTTAATGGGTACAGAGTTTCATTTGAAGAAGATAAAGAAGGTCTGGAGATGGGTACTATTAATGGTTGCATGACAATATGAATGTACTTAATGCCATAGAACTGTAGACTTAAAATACTACAATGATAAATTCTATGGTCTGTCTATTTTACCATGCACAGAAGAGAATCTCTAGCAAACACATACTTTAGTTTGAAAAGCACTGATGTCAGACTAGTTCAGGAGTCTGGGCGTATTTCTGAGCTGTTCAATGTCCCACACACCATTCAAGATAAAAGCACAGTTGATTTGGCAGAAGCTACTCTTGGTGGAGTCCCAACTCCACTCCTGCTGCTGTCATTTCTCAGGCCTGATCTGCTGTCCTGCTTCATGCCCAGCATTGGGGGCTGGGGGTGGGGAAGCAGTTTTGACAGATCGTAAGACACTATGCAGTAAGCTTTTACTGTCCTGCACTCTGTGCATGTCTATAAAACCAGTTTCATGGAATCCAAGAATGTGGAAGATGGTGGGGAAGTGGGAGCTTCTCTGTCATGTCTAACCCAGCCCTTCTGGGAAAGTCTGCAACTAAAGCTGACGCACCGTTCCACAGCCCAGATGCCAAACTTCAAAGTACCATGGGATGGGAGGCAGAGAAGCAGGGCCCAAGGAATACAATAATTAAATAATACAACGAAGTCTTAAATTTCAAAGTTGATTCTTCAGTAACATTTATAAAAGTTAACAGGGCATATTTAATTTAAGAATTGGCTCACATCCTTCTCCTTACAGCTGAAACCTCATAAATGAAATATACTGGATCATTGCCCAGTGCGGAAATAAAAGTTATGAATAATGCTTCTATCTCAATCATTGTCAGGGCTTTAATATTCCTAATTACTTTAAAAAGCTAGATATTCAATATAGGGAAACTCTTTTTCTTTTTATCTCCACTTGTGAGATTAGTGCAATTTAATAAGAGTCACTCTATCGTCTTTATTCAGGGTAGACAGACATTTCATCTTTTTACTCTTTATCATTATATAGGATGGAGGTTTATGACCAAGCATGCGGCCACTCCATTCCCCCATATTGGTCTGTTGAATGTCTCCCACTTATTCACAGTAGTTGACGTCTCTACCCATCAGACAAATCAGCATCAGCTCATTCCTTTATGGAGCAGAAAGAAATTAGTCCAGGCCTTAAAGAAATTAGTGTATGGGGTTATAAGTCTGTCAAAGAATGAAAATTTCCCTACCCCCACTGCAGTACTAGGTTCTCCACCTTCACAACCATCAAAGTCATAAATCCCCTGACAGCCACAAAGGGCAGGGCAGGGGCAGGCAGTAGGAAGATGGATCTTTATAACTTTCCCTGCCACTTCCAGGAATTTATCCTAAGAAGAAATTGAAACAAGTGGGAAAATATATATGCACAAGAAGAATCACTGCAATATTTTTACATAGGCCACAGTGCCTTATCCACATGTCCACAATGCCAAAATTTGTAAAACGTCCAAAAGAAAAAAATTTTTAAAGTTCAGCACCAAAATTCATTTAGAGACAAAATCTTCATGGAATTGATTTGTGTTTATATATTTTCTATATGTCACTAGATGTGATCAGTCACATGTCACTTCAGAAATATTATGTTTCATCTCAAGGTTCTGACCAGATACCACTGGGGATATATGTCATATATGCAACAGTCACCATATGCCTTCCTGAACTCTGAAAAAAATTTAAGTTTTGAAACCATCAGGCCCCAAGGATCTTGGATAAAGAGTGGTGGACCTCAAATAGTGAAAAATCAGAAACAACCTAAATGCCCATCAATGAGACTAGTTAAACATTTTTTTAGTCATCCATAGTATGAAATTCTATAAGGCCATTAAAAATTTAAAGGCAGATTCATGTTTACGGACAAGGAAATGAGTGCATGACATGAAGCTGAATTTAAAAAGTTACAGAAGAGCACATACACTTGATCAAAATCAGACAAGTTTTATCCAGATCTAGCTCCAAGTACCAATGTGTAGAGAAGTAACGGCAGGCAAGCACCTAAATGCCAGAAGTAGTTACCCCTGGGTATGTAGGTTTAACTCTTTGTCTATGATTTCTGTGAAGTTTAAATTTTCTGTTTAACATGAACAAATATAATTTTAGAATTAAAAAAAAAAAAGAATGATGCTTTCAATTAAACAAAAATCAAAGCTTCCCTAAGAGTGTCATGGGTATATAAACATGTCTATGGAAAGGTCCCATTCAGAAATCTCCAGAGATACACACTGCACTGACCCAGACACCCATCCTCATGGACACGGGCCCTACAAAGATCCACTACTGCAGAGCACACTGAGGCAAGCAGATGTTCCAACAGCACAACAGCTAACAGCCTCAAGTTGCTTGGAGCAAACCAAGTCACAATGTCTGTGCCTTAGCTGATTCCTCTGTCTCCAAAACAGTATCTCAGGGCTATATCTTCCAAGCAGATCCTTTCTTCCCCTGCGAGCAACTATGTTTTCTCATTAATCTCAACCTTAGGCTGTAAGTATTTAGGAAAAACGAGCCAGAGGGGATGGATTTCCCTTCATCTCGGCTCTTGGCAGAGAACTCCATGAGCACCTGCCAGGTGTACCCCATCCTCTGGGGATGCCCTGTGGCATTGTGGGTCACTGGGTCAGTCCCAAGAGCATCTACCTCACTCTGTGCTTACCAGGAAGCCTTTCCCAGAGAGATGTAGGAACATAGTGGGTCCCTACAAGTGTCCTATTCTTCTACCTTCAAGGACACAGAGACATCCCAGTGTCCACCAGTCTCATGAACAGTCCCCTGAGCCTCTGTGAGCACCCACAAAATTGAGCCTTTGGATAAGCAAAGCCGAGGGCCAGGCCTTGATCACAGTGACCTCCTGGGTCTATACCATTAGGTAGCATCTCAATTTCACTTCAACCCTCAAAGATCATATCTGGAGGTATGTTGTCAAAAGTCAGAGTTGTATAGATTACCCAATTCCCCATATACACAACACACAATGCCCCTTTAGACATGCATAACCATTACCCACATGCCTCTCAAACTCCCCCCCTCCCAAGTACCATCATGTACCAAAGTGCAGGTAAGCCTCCTTCCTGGTCCCCATGATGCCTAGGTAACCCCAGCCCAACACAAAGAATGCAGCATGTACACTGCACGGGCTTTCCCAAACCAGAATTAGGGGCTTCCCAGCCCCTGAAGACCTCAGACTCACCGCTGGAACAGTCGGGTCCTCCCCAGCCAGGCTCACAGTGGCAGGTGTCTGGGGAAACACAGCGGCCATGCACACACTCCTCCGTACACAGGGCTGCAGGAGGTGAAGAGAGAGGGAGGAAGAACAGACAATGAAAAACCAACCATCTGGTCAAGGAGTATAAACCACTTTATAATGACTCCCTGAGGCCCAGGAATGCTCAGAATGCATCACTGGCTTTGGAGAAAAGCAAGCAACTCCAGACCGCAGTCGTTTAATTAACTTTGAAATGCATCCAACGAGTGTGCTTCATCGAAGTCTCATTTCCTAAACCAGGCATGTCCAACCTGAAGCCCAGGATGGCTCCGAATGAAGCCCAACACAAATTCTTAAAACATGATGAGATTATTTTTGCAACTATATATTTTTTTTAGCTCATCAGTTATTGTTAGAGTTAATGTATTTTATGTGTGGCCCAAGACAATTCTTCTTCCAATGTAGCCCAAGGAGGTCAAAAGTTTGGATATCACTATGAAATGAAACCCAAGCCCCCAAAATGGCAGACTTGGTGGCTTTTCAAAAATATTCTCTTCTAGGCTTAACACTTGGAGACCCTCCACAAAGCCCAACCTCTAAATCCAAACTCTTGCTCTTTCCCTATCTACTCAGGAAGTGACCTGTCTTGTCCATCATCTGCTTTCCCCAATTTCTTTCTGCGAAGGCTCTGAAATTTATCAAGTTGACTGAAAATAAGTTTCCTCTCCTGTGCCCCCCCCACCTGTCTATCCCACTCCCCAAGTGTCCCTATTTTCAGGTTCTCAAGTGTCAGCAAATGTGAAAAGTACACAAATGCCAAGGAAAAGGCAACAGCTAATTATAAGAAAGTAATTAAGAGAGACATCCATGATGATGATAATTGTTTAATTAGAAAGTGCCTGGTATTTTCTTATCATGCCGTCAGACGCTCCAGACTCCTGAGTTGGGAGGCAACGGTAGCAGTTTCCATCAACTGCTCCAGCTCTGAGAAGGTTTATGGGCTGTCGTTTGAGGAAGGGAGATTACGGCTCTCTTCCTCTGACATCCACATTTTCTCAAGGTCGTCATTGCTTCGGAGCGATCTGCCCCATCATCTAATCCATCAGTGAAGGATTACAGAAAACCCCCATGGCCACCCCTGACGATTTTGTAAGCTTAGGAAATCAGCAGCTACCACCAACCCTGTCAATTTCTTAGGAGGGAGCGAGATGAAGCATGTTCTTCTGACAAGTGGCTCAAGCCCTTCTGTCTGCCTGGTACTGGCCTGGGACCAGCAGGTGTCCCCAATAGTTAGGGCTGCCACTAACCTCCAAATACCCACCCTGCTTTCTTGTCCACTGCCCGGCCTGAATGGCCACTGAGAGAGCACCGGTGGTTAGACAACAAAGTCCCAAACATAGATGCTGACCCTGAAGCTGCTGCCTTAGCTCTGGCCAGGCCCCCAGGCAAGGCAGACCCAGAAGAACCAGAAGAACCAGATGCCTCACTGGTGAGTGGTCTGCAGTCAGCCAGCCCATCCTCTGCAAGACTGGGGTGTGATGTGTCTGGGGAGAGCCCTGGCACCCAAGTCCTTCTCATCTGTACGTATAGCTTTCAGGGAGAGTTCTGGTTTGTGCTTCACTTGGAGCTCCAGGGAGCGCCAGGACCTACCAGTTAACCCACTGGACCCTAACCCCAGTAGTCAGCTCTACTTAGAACTACCATGAACTGCTCACCTGGCTGCTAACCAGACCCTTGCCGGTCACCATGCTGCCCTGGCTCCCCCTGCTCCCATTGGACTTTCCAAGCAAGCTCAAATGGGTCCATGTTCCCAGTACACACTGGACAGCAGGTGTCCATGCCCACACCCAGGCCGGGCCCTGCCAGCTCCCAGCTCTGGCCTCAGCCGCTCCCTGTTCCCTCCATCTCACCCTCATAGGCTGCAGTCCCAGCATGCTCTGCTGCTGGGCCCACCTGCCTTTCAGCAGCCCTTCCCACCAGCCTGTCAGATTAGCTCACAACACCTCCATCTGCTTTCTGACCTCAGAGAACAGCAGCTTAACCTCTGGGGATTCTGTTGGTGATGGAGAGGGCAGGGGGTGACTCATGAACATGCCGAGTATCGGCCAGAAGAGACCTCAGAGCAAATGATGTCTCGCCCCTTCATTTTATACATGAACAAACGGAGGCCTGGGTGCCCTGGACCCAATGGACGATGCCTGACCTCTGGCCAGGGAGGAAGAAGCTCAGGGATGAGGCCCCTAGAGACGGGCCTATGCAGGCAGAGGGAGAAGAGAGGAGCCTTTCCATGCCACCCACGCGGGACATCCTCCCCTACCCAGACGGCTCAGGAGCTGGACGAGCCTGTGCAGAGGGAACAGCATAGGGGTGCTGTGGTGGACCCCCAGGAGGGTGAGAGCAGGAGACAGAGGCCAGAGGAGCTGCTTCCACACACTGAGAATGCTTCAGGGTGGGCTGGGCAGGGGGCTCGGAGCAGCTCAAGGGAGGAGTGGAGAAGACGAAGACCAGCGTCCTGCCACCGCTTGCTGCTCTCTGGCTCTTCTGACCCTAGAGACCTAACCACTGGCCTGCTTCCTGCAACCTCTTCCTAGTTGGAATGGAGGGGCCGCCAGGTGCTCTGAGTGGCTCCACACTGCCTTTTCCCTTGGTCCCTCCTCAGAGATCAGGGGGCCTAGCTCAGCCCTGCGTCCAATACACTGTCTTCCGCAAACCCTGGACCTGACTCCAAGGGATGTGGTTGCTGTCCCTGTGGTCCCTCCAGACCTCATTATCCCCCTCCCCTCCTCATTGCCCAGTATTATGCCTGAGCTATTTGCTTGTCAAAAACTCAATCTAGGGGATGCCGGGATGGCTCAGTGGGTTGAACACTCATCTTGCAGCCCTGGGAATTACATCCCGGCCCCGGCCCGTGCAGACACATATGCTGAACTGCGGTATGCCCCCAGGTCGGTTCTCTCCGGGGAAAGCTTCCCCTGTGGAAGGCCCCCAGCTTGCAGGGGGTGTGCCTCCCATGCAGGAAGCCCTGGGTCCGGGTCCTGCCCTGCGCAACCTCGTGCCCACCTGTGGAACAAAAATATATTGAAAACTAATTAATGTACAGCTATGGAGACTGCTCTGGGCCCTACTCCTTCTCTCTCTCTCTCACTCTCTCTGTCAAAAACAATTAAAAAATAAATCTTAAAAAAAACTCAATCTATTCATATTTCATAGCTATTGTTTAAACAGTGTTGTTTGAGGCATGAATATTGATAGCAAATACCCAAGGCTCACGTGGCCACACTTGGCAACTGGGCCACTTGTGTGTTTGTGTACCGGGTGGGGAGCAGGGGCAAGGGCTGCTGCAGGGAGGGTCTCCTGAGGAGGGATGAAGGTGACACCCATGACCCTCCCTGGGGCTGGGTGGCCGACTTCTACTCCAGGGCCTCAGGGGAGCCACAGTGGGCAGCCCCTCTAAAGAGGGCTGCGGTTTACACAGCCACCGCTCCTAGGAGGTGCAGGTCCCCTAAGTTCTTTCTGAGCCTCGCTCCGTCTGCGCGAGCCCAGGCCCTAGGAGGGGCTGAGTTCAGGTTCTGCCACCCTGGCTTTCCTCTTCCCTAGCTCCTGTTAACTTCAAACAGCATTTTGTTGAGTCTCTTTCCACTTCTGCACATGCACCTGCTCTCACGGGGAGGAACTCAGAGGCTGGCTCCGACAGGCTATGTGGCTGAGAAATCGGAACCACTGTTCTCTCAGCTTTCCCCAGCCTACTGTCCTGCCCTCTGTTCTGCTCCTAACACCCCAGGTGCTAGAGGCATTTTTAGGGAGCAGCTCAGCACCGGGGTTCAGAGTGCAGGCTGCACCTAGAAAGCCAGTCTCGACCCAGCGATGCTTAGTGGCTCTAGACCTTGGGCAAGTTACTGCATTCTGTGTGTCAGGTCCCATACGCTCAATGGGGGGGGGGGGGTGTTAGGACAAGCCTCAGGCTGAACGTGAAGATTAAATGAGTTGACAAAGAACCCAGAGAGGTGCCTGGGGTATATTAAGTGCTATATGATGAGTCTTGCTGTTATTAGTAGGGTGTCCGCAGACCTGGGTAGGGTCCCTGCGATGCCTGAGCCTCTTTTCTTTCACACACAGACCATCTCCCTCACTCCCACCTTTCACGGAGGTCCCAGACACAGAGTGGGCCGTAGGGACCTGATGACAGACCCCTGGTTGGGGACAGTGTGTCCCAGGGCAGCGCCAACTCCAGCCCTGGTGGAAAGGCCAGGGTGGGAGATAATGTGATGACCTAGGTTTAAATTCCATGTCTGACAAATATAATTATAAGGCAATAAGCAAGCGCTTAACCTTCCATGCCTCAGTTTCTTCGTCTGCAGATAGAGGACAATATTACCATCGTACAGCGCATAATGATGCTTTGCTCAACAACAGACGGCATGCACGACAGTGGTCCCATAAGATCATACAGTGAAGGGTTTGGCAGAAGCTTTTGCCAACTTCAACAAGCTCCTTAAAAAGCCTGAAAACATGGTCCTTAATAGCGAAAGACTTTCATTAATAGAGAGGAATGTTCACGGTACATTATCTGCTTACAAGCAAATTTATGATGGAAAAAAGAAACAAAGCAGAAATCCACCATGGACATACTTCTGAAAAAGTGAGAGCTCCTCAGAAGAGTCTGAGGGGAGTCCTTCAGGTTCCAGAGAAGGCACTGTTATCAGAGGAGACGACAGCTCTATGCGTGTCATGGCCCGAAGACCTTCTGTGGGACACGATGTGGAAGACAGTGATATTGATGATCCAGACTGGGAGGCCTAGGCTAAGGTGTGGGCTTGTGTCTTAGTGTTTAACAAAAAGGTTTAAAAAATAAAAGGTAAATAAATTTTAAGTAGGAAAAAGCTTATACAATAAGGAGATAAAGAAAATATTCTTACAGCTGTACAATGTGTGTTTTAAGCTAAATGTTATTACAAAAGAGTTGAAAAGTTCAAACAAATGAAAAAGTTTATAAAGTAATAAAGTTAGAGAAAACTAAGGTTAACTGATTGTTGAAGAAATAAAAATTTTTTAAATAAATTTAGGGCAGCCTGAGTGTATAATGTTTATAAGATCTACAGTAAAGTCCTGGGCATTCATGTGCACCCAGCTCTCACTCACTCACTCACCCAGGGAGACGTCTGGTCCTGTGTGCTCCACTCATGGTACATGCCCTGTAAAGGTGTACCATTTTTGATCTTTTATGGTGTATTTTTACTGTACCTTTACTATGGTTAGCTATGTTTAGATATATACAAATACCATTGTGTCAGAATTGCCTATGGAATTCAGAGCACAGGCTTATAGGCCAGGAGCAGCAGGCTGTCCCGTGTAGCCTAGTTGCTAGACCATGTAGGTTTGTGGGAGTGCACAATGATGGAATCATCTAAATGACGCATTTCTCAAAACATGTCCTGGTGATGCTGGGATGGGTCAGAGGGTTGAGCGCTCGCCTTGCAGCCCCAAGGCCCAGGGATCGAGTCCCAGCCCCGGCCCATGTGAACTCATATGCTGAACTCAGATGTACTTCCATGTGGGAGGCCCCTAGCCCGGTTTCCGCCTTGCGCAGCCCTGTGCCCACCTGTGTGAAATGAAACTGTGTCAAAAACTAATGATGTACAACTGTGGAGACTGCTCTGGACCCTCCCCCTTCTCTCTGTCTCTGTAAAAAACAATGGAATGAATCTTAAAAAAAAAAAAAAAAAAAATCCTGTTGGTAAGTGACACATGAATGTAACTACCCAATTTTCCGGCGTATAAGACGACTTTTGAAACGAAAAAAAAGTCAACCGAAAATCGGGGGTCATCTTATACGCCGAGTATATCCTGAAAAATGTCTCGATATGCCGCTAAACGAATTTTCCAACTCGATCCCGCACCAATCACTGCAAGGCTGCTCGGACCGCCTCTCTAACTCAGCCAATCCGAGCAGGCTTTTTATGCATGCAAATTATACCTGTTCTGTACCCGAAGCTACACTGTGTTCTAGTAAAAAGCCTGCTCAGATTGGCCAGAGTCAGAGAGGCGGTCTATTATAACCTTTGAACCTTTGCTTGTTGTGATTGGCTCACCATGGTACATACGGTACCTCATGGGTTGTTCCAAAAAATTAATGAAATAATACATATAAAATGCGTAGATCAGTGGCTGGCACACAGTGTTTAATTAACATGAGCTGCTATTATTTCCTTCTCTTCACACACACACACATGCACCCCCTCACCCCCACTAAGCTGCTACCACTTACCTCAGCTTCCTGTGCACTACCCTTTCTGAGTACCTACTATGTGCCAGGCCTTGGGGCTTTCACACAAGCTATCTTTACCTCTTTCATAGGCCATCCCAACACATAATGAGGGAGTTAGCTATGTCAGCATCTGTCACTCCTTTGTGGATCTTCAGCCCCTGGGGTACAGAGGTTGCTTCCTATTCAGCCTTTTTAAGCCCTCATGCTGCCTGGTACACAGTAGGTGCTCACTAGTTGTAGGTCCCAAGGAGAGAGCCACCTGCCCCAGGAGAGAGCACCAAAGCACATGTGAGGAGGGCAAGGTTGTCTTCCACGAGTTCAGCTTCAGAGCTCAGGGGCAGAGAAGTCACCAGATCTCTGGACCATGCCCCGCTGGCTTGGGCTGTTTCTGGCCTGTGGGAGCAGGATGGCTGGGGGTCTTGGGGGTGGTGGTGTGGGGCTGCAAAACAAGCTCAGCTGTGGTGCAAGGGGCCTGGCGTTGCATCTGCCAGCATCGAGCTCAATAATACCAAGCAACTCGCTTCCCCGTCTGGAGCCTGTGACTTCACTATAAATCAAGATTCAACCAGAGGAGGTCTAAACTTCCACTCAGCTAATAGTCATCACAAGCGCTCATCCCACCCAACCCTCCAGGTAATGCCTGAATGGCTGCCATTGCTCCTCTTCCTGTCCCCCAAACTCCATCCCCTTTCTGTGGCCTAGTAAAGTACTACTCTTGACATCATAGGAATTCCTGCTTTCTGTCCTTCATTCCTTCGGAAATGGCACTGGATTAGAAGCCAGGCGAACTGAGTGTGAACTCAGGCTCCGTACTTCCTGACATTCAGCTCTGGGCCAGTGGTTTCCTTCCTCTTCCTCGACTGCAAAACAAAGACATAGGGACCCATCTCCTCAAGGCTCCTAGTGCTAACACACCTGATGCTTCCAGGGCGCTCTGGCTCCACCATGTCACCTTACAGCACTTGGAAGCTTGAAATGCTTGCATTGGGGTCCCCAGTACTGGGTCACTAGCTTTCATCACCCAACTCCAAGAAGCGAGGAGGAATCAGCCATGCCAGTCTGCATATTTATGGAAGATGAAATACTTTCCCACCAGAACTCCCCTATCCGCACAAGGTTACCCCTGACTGGCCCAACCCACAGAAGCCTCTTCTTCCTCTGAATCCCATGGTACGCTGTGTGTGGGGGGATTGCTCATTTGGGGGTACACAGCACACTTGGCCTCCTGCCACTGCCCTCTTTAGCATGGAAATCTCCAACTAGACTCTGAGCTCCTCATGGGTAAACTCACAATCTTCCACATCCCTGGATCTCCTCCTGAGCCATGCCACATGAGGCTGTTGGTGACTCCTCTGAGCATCTGCGCTTTGCAAAGATCACCGGCCAGCGAGGAAAGAAGGATCAGGATGCAGAGGGTGTGGACACGTGACCTGTGAGAGGCATGTGAAGGCTGGGACTTGGTGGGTGGGGAGCTTTTTAGCCTGGAAAGGAAGCAGTGAGTGTGTGTGAGAAGGGGAGGGCATGTCACAGTTGGCTAAGGGCCCAAAGGCTGCTAAAGAAAAGTGGGAGCCATCTGTCCCACACAGAATAGTGGAGCACATGACAAGAGGGCAGACTGCAGTCTAACCCAAGGCAAGACTTTTTAACACCTGAATGGGTTCAGCAGTTCCAAAGGGCTATTCCTACAGGTAGGGAGCAACACTCAAGCAGAGCAAAAGGGGCCCACCAAGGCGGGGAGGGCAGGGGTTGGCAGGCAAACTGTGATTCTTGAGCCAAATCCCACAGGCTACTATTTCTATAAATAAGGTCTCTTGGGGCCCAGCGAGGCCCATTCATTTACATAGTGTTCATGGCTACTTTTGCAGTGCAAGAACGGAGCTGATTTGTTGCCACAGAGGCTGCTGGTCAGCAAAGCCTAAGACATTTACTCTCCAATGCTTTATGGAGGGAGTGGCTCCTCCTGCTTAGAGGCTTCCTGGTTTGCTGAAAAAATAGACTCTGGACTTTTAAGACCCCTTCTCCCCTTCTATCATTTACTCCCTTGTGGATGAGATGGTGAAACAAAGCCCAAGAGGAGCCTAGGAAAGTCCCAGTGAGGACGGCCTCCTTTCTGAAACAGTATTCTGGGTACACACGAAGGGAAAGGGGCCTGCAAGCTGGGAGGCTCCACCCACCAATGCTCACTTGGCACCTTGGTGCAGTCCTTTCTTCCCCCTAGGGCGGGGGTGGCGAACCTATGGTACGCATGCCCAAAGTGGCACACAGAGCAATTATTTCGGCACACGGAGCTGTGAATACCATTTAAAAAATTATTGTTTATGCTCTTATAGACATAAAAATAATCGATATCTCTATCTCACTTGATGGGTTGGCACGCGAGTCGAGCTAGTATACTCTTATTTCATAAACTTTGGCACTCAATCGCCAAGAGGTTCGCCACTCCTGCGCTAGGGGTTGGGAACCAGGAATAGGGATGATTTAACTGACCACTTGTGTGACACCTGATTGACTTGCCCAGTAAACAATAGTGACTGTGGTGCACGAACAAAGAGACCAAAGGGAAAGTTCTTTTCTTTGCTGACATTGAGTATCCATTGCCCTATTTCATCCTTGCGGCAGATATTATTACGCCTCCACTTACACTGAGGAATTGAACCACAGAAAGGGCTAAATCACTGCAAATCCCTGTAACTACCAGATCCTGTGCTAGCATCCTGTTTCTCAACCCCATTTTCACAATCGTCGCCTCCCCACCAGGGGCCACTGCAAGTATTTTTTCCGTACTCCCCCCTTCCCATGAAATTCTACTACCTACCACAGATACATTGTATATCTGTATAGTACCGCATGTTTATCTGTGCTTTATATGTAACAACTAAGAGCCAATGCTTATTCCTGACGCATGTGCTGAGTTTCCTCCGTTTGCTCCCCTGGCTCACTCCCCGCCCTTCTCCACCCTTGTCTGGCCCTGGGAGGCAAACCTGTGTGGACTGCACTAACAGACTTCCTTGCGCTCTGGCTTCTGGATGGGTTCGGCCAATGGCGAATACCAGCAGGAGCTGGGAAGCTGGGCTGTGGATTGGCAGTAGTGGGGAGGTGGGGGGAGGGTCTTCCAGCTGAGAGGTAGAGTGGCCCTACCTGGTTGCTAACCCTGAATGCTGTACCATCTCTTACTGGTTTCCTGTATCCTTCCCATGCCCTTATAAATAATTGTTTTATTAAACTGTCTTCAATTAACATGCCATCTGTTTCTTGCTGGGATCCTAACTGATGCAGTAGCGAAGCCAAGAATTAAGCCCACATCTACGTGATGCTAAAAGACGTACTTTTAACCACATGCTCTACCACTACCTAAACCATAGGTTGAGATAAGTGAGGTCCAGTGCCAGATATGTCACTGACTTGTCACTTCCTCTGGGCCTCAGTTTCTCTGTCTGTGAAATGAGCAGGTTAGATAACATGATCCAAATGTTCCTTCCAGCTCTGGGAATCTAGGGTCTCCCTGCAGCAACAATTGACTTGTTGGCTTACTGATTCAAGGCAAGTTTGAGAAAAATCCATTCTACTACGCAGGCACAGAGCGTGGCGGGGGAACGAGCACATTCTGAGGTACAAAGGCAAGGCCAGTGTGTCAGTCCTGAGGTAGATGGTAAGCCTGCATTAGCAGCCCAGCACCCACTATGAGATCTTGGCATTGAGCAAAGGAGTCAGGGCAGACGTGGGGTCTCCTGTGCAATCTGCTGAGACAACACTATCTCTTCCTTGACCAAGGCGCTCAGTCTGCTGTCCCTCATTCATGGGGAGCCTCGTGAATCAATCATTGATCCTATTAGCATTCCACCCAAGACAACCCATGAGTCCCCAAAGTGTTCGTGGTAATATATTTTGCCTGGCAGTTTGCAAATGATCTTACTAGTTAGTGGAACTGTAAAAATGACAGGAAAAGGTCAAGATAAATAAAGACAACTTCCATGCTTCCTGGCCAACTAACCTGACACCCAGCTAGGACAAAAGAAGGCCTGGGAGCCAGGGCAAGGGGGTGTAGCCTCCCAGAATTCTGCAGCATCCGGCTTCTGGAGCTTCCCCTGGACCCAGGTCCCCCAGTGCTCCAAGGCACACAGATCAGCCTTCCATTAGCATTCTCAGCAGGAGCCTCAGATCAGGCTGTCACTTGATTCTGCTTGGACGTAAAGTGACCTACATACATCCACGTGGACCAAGCGCCAATTCCCCAGTGACACTTGGCATGGGCGATCCTGCCATGCCCAAGGTCACATGTAATGCAGTGTGTTTGTGTGTGCATGTGTGCCTGTGTCAGGGAGTCAGCGAGGGGAATTCTACAACAATTCATCAGATGTGCATCATTCATTCCTTTATAACTGCCAGCCCCTCCCCAGCCGGGCAGAGCTGGGCAAGCCCTTCCTCTCAGCACTTCCAGAGTTGGCTTTTTATTGCTGGGGTCACATCTGGCTCCAACATGAATAGTCATGAATAGTCAATTTAGACATGAATAGTCAATTTTGTTTTAAAAGCATTTTACCTGCAGGTCTGACAAGATGGAAGGACATAAAGAGCCAAACACTCTTCTGGTCTGGGGCCTGCAGTTCCTCCCTCTTGCCAATGGGGGCGCTTGGGAAAGCTCACAAAGGACTCTGGGATAGGCAATCAGGGGTCTGCCACCCCCACCCTACCTGCTGAGCTGGCCCACAGCACTCATCGTAATGCAGTGGTGTCCTTGCTGAGTCCAGCATTATCCGAAAGCCTGGGTCCCTGTCCTGCCACATAGTAGCTGCATGCCCTTGA
The DNA here is from genome assembly GCA_004027555.1 of Craseonycteris thonglongyai. Lineage (NCBI taxonomy): Eukaryota > Metazoa > Chordata > Mammalia > Chiroptera > Craseonycteridae > Craseonycteris > Craseonycteris thonglongyai. The sequence goes on along the minus strand of PVKE010001173.1, from coordinate 48,213 downwards.
GGAACCTGTCTTGTCCTCAGTTTCCTCATCTATAAAGTGGCTGTGGAGTTAGTTATTGCAAAGAATAAACGAGTTCCTACATGCAAAGCACCTGGAACTAGAGGCTAGTTATACTGGTTACTGGTTGGTTGTTTATGTTATTATTAATAGTCCTCTTCCCAGAGCCATGGCCCCTGCACACATTCCACCCGAGAGGACCCACAAGGCTCATTGCCAGCTCAAAGGATAAGCGAATGGTTTGCGGTAGACCTTCACAGGGGTCCTTTTCACTCTGAGAGTACTGGAGGTGGGGGGGTCCGGGGCAGGCAGGAAGGAGACAGCCCGGGTTCAGCTCACTGGTGAATCATATGTTCCCCAGGGCAGTGCCGTGGGCACTCCCTTCTTCCTCCATTTCTAAGAGCATGGAATGAAGGGGGTCTGGGGGCAGGCAGGGAGGAGACAGCTTGGGTTCAGCTCACTGGTGAATGATATGTTCCCCAGGGCAGTGCCGTGGGCACTCCTTTCTTCCTCCATTTCTAAGAGGAGCATGGAATGGAGGGGTCTGGCTGCTAAGCCCTTTCTGCACCAAGAACCGCTGGCTGTGCTTCTGGGAGAACTGTGAACTTGGGCTGGGCTGGGGTACCTGCTGCCAGGTCCTTTCTACTCCCAGGTACCCTCTGCTTATTCATGCAAATGCCCATCCACACGTGCATTCACTCACAACTATGGACCCAGCACCTGTTGTGTACTGGGCTCCCTGGGGAGGGGTATGGAGAAAAGTCCAAAATGCAGAAATGGTCAGGCCCGGCCCTGCCCTTGGGACTCCCAGACAGTGACTACTCCTCCTGCCTGCTCTTAAAATTTTCCCCAAAGCGCCCCTCTGGCCCTTAAGAGCCTGGGCACCCACTTAGGGAGCTGTACACAGAGGGAGAGGGCTGAGCCCTGATGTCCACAGGCCAGGATTGGGGACAGGATGAGAGGAAGGCCTTGAGAGGAAGGCCTTGGGAGCCAGGCTGTCTGGATCCAAGTTTGGGTTCTGCCGCTTTCTAGTTGTGTGGCCTCAGGGAAGTTACTTTACTTCTCTGGGCCTTAGTTTTCTCATCTTTAAAATAGGACAATGGTGCTCTATCTTATTGGTTGATAAGTTAAATAAGCAACATGTGTAAACTGCTAAGAGGAGTGTCTGGCACATGGGAACCTAACTATTATTTTTTTCAAGGCCATCTATTTCATCCTCCTGCCTCTGAGAAGTCGCTGACTCCAAAAACATTTGTAAGCACCTACGACGGGCCAGCCACTGTGCTAGGAATACCCTAAGGAAGTTACAGTCCCTGCTTTCACCATGTGATAGTGAGAAAGGGGTCAGCACCTAAGTGGGCAAGGGTACTGAAATGTTCTTGGTGCTAAAATCAGCCAGTTCAGAGTGCAAGGTGGGCCCCTAGAGAAGGTAAGCTCATAGCACAACTATTGGGGACCTACCATGTGTCAGATACTGTATCAGCCTTCCCCACTCCCACAGACCACAGAAATGTTGCCTCTTAGGGTTTTGCGCAGGAAGAAAACTTCCTTTACCTTTCTTCTTCCAGTCCTCTCACTTTTCCCACCTCAGCACTCCCTCCTGCCCTATTTGGCACATGGAACTTCTGCCAGTTCTGAATATGCCCCAACCTTCCCTACCCTGAGCCTTCATACAACCTGGAACTCCATCCATAACCCAGCTGTGCAGCTCTCTCCCCACTTACCACTTACTTCTGCTTACCCTTCCCACTAAGCGACTCCAGGAAGCCTTCCCTGACTGCACTGCCCACCCCTCTCCCCCCAGGCTGGCCTGGGTCCCCTTTCTGCACCCACAGCATCCAGGTTGCCCCACAGCCCAGAGTACTGACTTCTCTGTGCCACCTGTGTGTCTCCCACCAGCCCTATGAAGGCAAAGAATGGGCCTCTGTAGTGCATTTATCCTTACGTCCCAGCACAGCACCTGACACATGGCAGTTGCTTAATAAATACATGTTGAATGAATAAGTATCTGAATCTGCAAAGGAGCACTCTCCTTCCCCTTCACCCAGAGCCTTATCTGGCTCTAACATGAGCCAGGACAATCTGGTTGGGGTCGAATACATAATTCAGTTAAGACACCCCTGAGTTCAAGTCCCAAATTCCCACATGATGGGACAGTGAAATGCTCTTTAGAAAAATTCCAGAGACCCTCTAGCTAATAGACAAGGACTGTTCAAGCAAAACCCAACGCAAAGGATTTCAGTCTGGGGTTTGGGCCTCAGCATTCCCGCCTGGAGTCCTGGTGGCCATCTATCATCAAACCCCAGTGTCAGATTACAGACTCCGGTGGGGACCTCCCTTGTCGTGCTATCAAACACCTGAAAGATTATTAGCCTGCCTCTCATGGCTCACCTCAACATGGCTTAACTGTTAACAGTTGTTTACCAATTAAAATTGAAATTTGTCAGACCGTCCCTATAGGGTTCCCACATAAAACAATTACATGTAACCACTGGGCCTGATAAAAGCTCAGTATTCTAGTCAATGCTCTTGATGGATGCTGCAGGCCCCAGATCTGCCCAGGGACGCTCCTGGTACCTTGGCCTTCCTTGCTTTGTAAAGGATTTTCCCCGGCTGAGCTGCTCAAACCACCAATCCCACATTCCTGCAAGGAGCAACAGCTTTTTAACTTGTTAATGATGTTGGTGCATATGGCCTGAGTCAGCAACCCCCAGTACACGACCCAAGAAAATCTTTTTCTGGGTCTTTTTTCCCCCGTCTGACAGATGCCAGACTTTCTCCAGAAAGACACATTCCAGCTGATTGATTTTCTTTTCTTTGGGAAATTGATCCTCACCACCTACAATGAAAGCAAAACATGAGGCCTGTCAAGCATTTTTTTAAACGCTCTGATTTGAAAACCGGCCGCCTGGTTCTGCCTTGCGACTTGCCTTCTCTGAGGAAGGGGCTGGCCGTTTCTCATAGCCACTCGTGACAGTCTCACGGGAGGGGGGCGTGGGGAGGGATGGGCATGGGGACAGATAGTGCCCACTGCCAGCCCTCCATCGGGGAGGCGCCAGGCAGAGGGATGCAGTTAAGCATTTGGGCTTCAGGTTAGACAGACCTGGGTTTAAGTCCTGGTTCTTCCACTTGGCTAGGTGGCCTTCAGGCAATTAAAATGACCTCACAACAAGAAGTCTCAAGGTTCTCTATCTGTAAAACTGGACCAATAGCATCACCTAAATAAAGGGTTGTTGTGAGGGGATAAATAAAATAACGCCTGCAAAGTGGTGGGAAGAGTGCGCTCTTAGCAAGGGCTGCGTAAATCCCAACTCTTACTATCGTGGTTGGTTTGGGGGGAGGCAGCCCACCCATAACAATCAAACATGCAGAAGTCAGAGACTTCGGCAGGGGCCGAGGGATTACAGAGCCCCCACTCACACCGCTTCATCCAGTGCCCGGGCTCCTCACCTACCTCCTGTGCCAGACTTCCGGTGAGACTCTTCTCTTAGCAGAGAACAACGTACCTCTGCTCCAGACTCACTTATTTGCACCACATCCTTAGGTGGGAAAGATACTCTCCAACCTCTGGGCCTTTGCATGTGCTGTCCTCCCTCCCAAGGACACTCTTCGGCTCCCTCTTTGGCTAATGCATCTCTTTAGATTCGCCTTAAATGTTGTCTTCCTCAGGAGGCTGTGCCGAGCCATCCTCAATAGGTTAGGTGCTGCTGATACCTGCACCCATAGCACCCACCCTTCCCATTTCACCGCTTTGCTCTTGTTGACTGTCTTCAACAGCGGACCATGGTTGGGGAAGCCAGGATGGCTCAGTGGGTTAAGCACTTGCTTTGCAGCCCTGGGGACCAGGGATCGAATCCCAGCCCCGGTCTGAGTGGACCCATATGCTGAACTGCGGTGAGCTTCCCATGCGGGAGGCCCCCAGCCCAGTTCCCACCTTGTGCAACCCTCGCCCACCTGTGTGGAATGAAACCATGTAGAAAACTAATGACCTACAACTATGAAGACTGCTCTGGGCCCTCCCCCTTCTCTCTGTCTCTCTCTGTCTCTGTCTCTGTCTCTCTCTGTCTGTCAAAAACAATAAAATAAATCTTAAAAAAAAAAAACAATGGACCAGGGGCCTCGGAAAGAAGGATGCGGTCTCTCTCTCACCATCAAATCCTGAGGGTCCAGCAGAGTGCTGGTATAGGACAGGGGCTTACCAAATAGATGTGGAATGAATGAATGAACGAATCCCCTTTCATTTATGAACAGATCTGATTACTTGCTTTCTGCTTCACTGAACTGAAATCTGCCTCCTCAGAAAGTGCCTGTATTGGTGCTGAGTCTGTTCTTTCCTGCTCCCCAGCCCACATCCCATCTCGATTCCATGAGACAAGCTTTTCTCTCCTGGGACTGAAGCAGATGGGAGACAGAGTGACAGGAACCCACACTTCTGAGCAGGGAGTGTCTGGGACCGACGGTGCCTACCAGCAGAGAAGTGTCCTCTTTTCCTTCAAAGTTAGTCTTTTGTCTTGAGAACTGTCGCCAGGTTGCTGCCACCAACCAGCCGGAGGAAGCCCACCCCCAAGTTTTATGAGTTTCAGGGCTGCATGTCCCAGCAGGAGTAGCCCCGTTCCTGCTGCTTTTCAATCTCATTGCCACTGAGAAGCTAAATCAGGAGCTACTTAGCACCCCTGATTTAGGGCTCTAATAAAAAGAATGCAAAGTGGAAAGGAAAAGGCAGTTGTGAAGGTCACTGTCAGCCTTTCCTCCCATCCTGCTCCTGTCTTCCCCTTAGCATCTTTTCCCAGCCCAGGGATCCCTAAATCCCCTTGACTCCCACAAATGAGAATTGGTGATTTCATGAATGAGTCCTCATCACAATCACATCGCTTCACAGCCTAGGCCGGGGGTGGCGAACCTATGGCACGCGTGCCCAAAGTGGCACGCGGAGCAATTATTTCGGCATGTGGAGCTGTGAATACCATTTTAAAAATTATTGTTTATGCTCTTATAGACATAAAAATAATCGATACCTCTATCTCACTCGATGGGTTGGCACGTGAGTCGAGCAAGTATACTCTTATTTCATAAACTTTGGCACTCAATCGCCAAAAGGTTCGCCACCCCTGCCCTAGGCTGTATTTCTTTCTTGCTGAGTTGTGTGTAAGGATTTCCGGCCCTCTCAGGAACTTAGCACTTCTCTCTGAAAAGACTCTCTAACCCCCTGGCCTGGGCGTCTAGCGGCCTTGACTCTGCCCCAGCTCTGTGGGTCACTCGCCATGTGGACTACTCATACCTTCAGCCTGAACAACGTGGGAGGTGGCAGGACAGACAGACTCTCAAGAGTCTCTACAGTCTGATGCTTCATGAGCCAGGAATTCAAAGTCCTCCCCTGACTAGAGTTTAGCTAAGATTTCCTTCCTCCTGACCTAAACCATCTCTGACTCAGGGTCAAGCCCAAAGTGTTCTTTACATTTCAAATAATTTTATTTGAACACTTAATGCCTGAGTCATTAGGGGGAAAGGTGATTTTAAAATAACCTTTTGAGTTCTGAAATCACCATTGCCTTTCCTACCGCTTCTAAGTGGCAAATTAGGATTCAAGCACAGGACTCTGCAGGCCCAGGCCTGATGCCCCTCCACGCGCTCCCATACGGCCTCTCCAGAGAAACTGGATAAAGGAGCAAGGTTGGTACATGGGCTGGGGAGGAGGGAAGGCTTCCTAGGGGAGAAGGAAACCCCAGGGGGCAGATGGAGATCTTGGAAACACAGTCCCAATCAGCTCTCTCCTTGGACTTCAGTGGCCACAGTAAGGCCACACACCTCTTGCTGTTCCAGGGCAAAGAATATGCCATCACCTGGCCCTGGTGACATCCTGTCCTGTCCCTCCCACCCTGACTTACTTTGCAGGATGGCCCTGCCTCTTGCCTCCTCCCTGCTCCCTCAGCCCACCCTGCTCTGGGCAGCCCTACAGCTATGCAGAGAAACAGCTGAGATGAGACTGGGTAGGCACTTTGTTCTTTCCTACATGGTTCACCCACAGGCCTGTCTCTGTGTGTTTAGGAAATAGTACCACCTCAATACACTTGCACTTGAAAAAATGACAAATGTGCAGTCATTTACTACAGCACTGTTTATGATAGCAGAAGCTTGGGAATAACCTAAATGTCATCTGCAAGAGAAAGGGTCAACAAATTATGGCATGGCTGCACCGTAGAATACTATGCAGCCATAAAAAGGAAGCAGAAAGCTCTTTACATACATAAAGCTAGGGCTAAAGTGAAAAAAGTAGAGGCAGAGCAGGGTGTAAAATATGCTACAACTGGTGTAAAATTTGAAAGCATAGAGAAGATGTGAAAACAACCTGCATCCACAACAGATGAATGGATAGAGAAAATGCGGTATATAGAGGTGCCCCTTGACTTAAGTTGGGACAACATGCCAACAAATCCATTGTAAGTATTGTAAGTCAAAGATGCATTTACTACACCTAACTTACCAAACATCACAGCTCAGCCTGGCCTACCTAAACATGCTCAGACTAGAAAGTACCAGTTGTTTCCTCTCCTGATTGTGTGGCTGATGGGAGCTGTGGCTCACAGCCACTGCCCGGGATCACAAGAGAGTATCTTACCGCACGTGGCTGGTCCAGGAAAAGATCAAAATGCTAAATCTGAGGTATAGTTTCTACTGAATGTGTATCACTTTTGCGCCATCATAAAGTTGAAAAATCCTAAGTCAAACCATAAGTCAAGGACCACCTGTATATACAAAGGAATACTATTCAGCCATAAAAGAGAAAGAAAATCCTGCCATTTGCCACAATCATGGATGAAATTTGAGGGCATTATGCTAAGTGAAGTAAGTGAGACAGAGATAGACAAATACCATATGATCTCTCCTGTATGTGGAATCTAATACAGATATAAAGAGACTGATGTGTGGGAAGTTGGGGGCTCAAAGAATTGGAGGAAAGTGGTTGAAAGGTACAAACTTCCAGTTATAAGTGCTGGGGATGTCATGTATAGCCTGATGATTACAGTTCACTATGTTTTACGGTATATTTAAAAGTTGCTAAGAGAGTAAATCCTAAAAGTCCTCATCATAAGGAAAAAATGTTCTGTTTCTTTTTTCTTTTTGTAACTATATGAGATAAGGGATGCTAACTTATTGTGGTAATCATTTTTCAATATATTGTAAGTCAAGTCACTGTGCTGTACACCTTAAACTTAGTGCTGTATGTCAATTATTTCTCAATAAAACAGAAAGAAAGAAAGCATAGGGAAAAAATGCATAAACATATTTCCTTATATATGCAGAAAATATCACTGAAAAGATGCACAAACACTGGTTTCCTCCAGGAAGGGGAACTGAAAAAAGGCTTTTCATCGCATCCCTTTGTAACTTTTGTATATCAAACCAGGAGAATGAGTTGTCTGTGCAGAAAATAAATACCATTAAAACTGTAAAAAAAAAAAAATATATAATAATAATAATAAGGCACACTCTGCCAAAGGCCTCTGTGAACACACAGAAGAATCCTCTGGGAGAGAAAACACATTAGTGTCAAACTTATTAATCCCAAGTGAGAGTAACTGTTATCACAGCGGGGCCCTGAGGGAACAAGACTCAGAACCAGTAAGTTTGGAGGAATGTTTATTTGAGTTAAGGGACCAAACCTTGGCCACTACTGGCAGGTCCGTTCTACTGCTGAGTTAGGGCCTGAGGAGTCACCCCCAGCCCAGGCAGGACAACAGCGGGGTCCTAGGGCCACCACAGCTCCTGGGCATGGGGTGAGGCTGGCAACGCAAAGGCAGAGGCCACACTGACTTCCCAGCAGCTACTGCTGTTGGCACACCTCAAGGTCCCGTGGGACATAACCACTCAGATTCCCCGAGACGACGTTCACGCCCGCATCACTCTGAGAGGAGTTCTGGTTTTTGCAAATAAGAGCCTGCCTTATTCTCCCTCACTCCAACTTCCATCAGCCTCATCTTGCAAGATGCCTTTCTTCTCTGTCCCCTTCTCTTTCCCTGCCTCATTCTTGTGTGTGCATGTGTGTGTGTTTCCCTTCCTTCCCACTTCCCTCATTTACTCCCTTACTTTCCTTTCCTCCACTTTCTTTCTTCCTTCATTATTGAATTCACAGCCCTGCTCTAAGAATCTGCTCAGGTCCTGGCTCAGTGCTGGGCTCATCATCCCGACTGGTCACTCTGGCCCTTTGGGGGGATAGGTTGAGGCAAAAGGAGGGGGGAGGAGAGTGGGAGGGCAGAGGCTACGGCACGTGCTGCACTGGCCCTATCATTTCAGGTCAGAGCCCCCAGGAGAGCCCGAAGGGAAAGAAGCTAATGGGAACCCAGACTGGTCAGCACTGGCCATCAAGAGGACACTGCATTCCAGCGGAGACAGCAGCATGACACATGAGCACCTTCTTTGGGTCCCTGCACCCCTTCCTGTCTGTACTCCACGGTGCAGCAAATGCCCTCCTGGAGGGTCCTTCCTTTCTTGCTGCCCATCCACCTTCCCCGCCTTTCCTTCCAGGCTCAGCCCATGCGGCTGCTCTTGACGGTCCTGCTGGGATGGGAGCTCCAGCTGGCAGGGAGGTGGCACGGTCTCCTGTGTATCGCAGTTCTGGTGACACCTGGCTCCTAACCATCTCAAAGTCCCTAAAAAAGTGAACCTTTATTTGTGTTCTGTTCTCTCCTGTAACCCTGACCTGTCACCTAGCACAGTATTTATAAAGGGAAGTACTCTGGCAGATGTTTGCAGAAATGAAGAAGGCAAAGGAAGAAAAAGAGGGATAAAGGGAAGACTTGAAGAAAGACAAAAATGATCTCTACCTCCGGATTTTCTGAGCATGTGACAGTTATCATTCATCAGGCACTTTATAATTTCTAAAGCACATTCCATGTTCACCATTCATTCTCTTTCCCAACTCCCCGAAAAAGCAGGCAAGAGAGGTCGGTCATTAGACCCACTTTGCAGATGGAACAATGAGCTGAAAGACGGGACGGCGCTTGCTCAAGGTTACCCACACGTGAGCTGGAAGAGAACTCAGATCTCCTGGCCCTATGCCCCTGGCACTGGGAGCATCGTCTCTCACTACCTGTCGCATTCTCTTGATCTGCTTCCTAAAGCAGCTGGCGTGATGAATTACTGCCTCACACGTGGGAGCTCATCTTGCCAGCTGCTCTATCAGCTGCTGGATCTGATGCTCCTTCAAGTGCAAAGACACAGCCCAGAGCCTGGTATTACACAGCGGCCAGGGAGACACTTGCTGGCCGCTGAGGACCATAACACAGGTCTGAGCAGAAAGCTGTGCTGGGATGGGGGCCCGGAGTGAGCTCACAGCAGGGCTGGCTCCCCAGGCACCTAAGGACACAGGCTTCCAGAAACCAGAAAGTCTAAAAAGGCATAAAAGTACAGAAGGTAACTCTGCCCTTTAAACAGAAATAACATTGCTGCTTCTACTTCCTGTCCCAGAACGCCGACCGAGGGCCCAAAAGGCATGCACTCAACAAAATAGTTTACCAAAACAACAGGAAACAAGATCAGATCCAGAGTGGTGGCATGGGGGTTGCCATGGAGTCTGAGGAGTGAGTTTTCACAAGGCAGCAGACAGGGCTGAAGCCAGCCTCCATCTGTGATTCGCTACACACCCATGTGCAAGCACAGCCCCCAGGACCCTGCTCCACTTCTCTCCAGGCCCAGGGGTGGTCCCTGATGAACGTTCTCCTGAGCCCCAGTTTTTTCATTTGGGAAATGAGGAAGATGACATATCCCTTGTCATAAGTATGCAGATAGAATAACAAGTGCTTTGCAGAAACTACAAGGTGTGGGGAGACAGGCTAGTAGCTAGATTGTAAGCCCTAAAGCTGGGGCTCCTTCGTCCAAATTTTTCCTCCACCACTTACTACCGGTAGCTAGGCAACTAGTTATTCAGGCAACTCAACTACAGGCTGCCGTGTTTCACCACGTACTTATAAGAACAACAGCTGGCAGGCATTCTAGATAACGGCAGCCTTGGCAAAGGGAGAAGGGGAGAGGGTGGAAGATAACCTGAAGTCAGGTCCTGGTAACCAGAGCAAGCTTATGTCTTCCAGCACTTTACAGTTTGCGAAGGCCCTTCTTTCCCACGATCTCTCTTGCTTTTCGGCTCCACTCCCTACTTGTAATTGAAAGCCAGGATTACTTGTCAGGTGTGGAGGGAGGAGGACCCCAGGCAGCTCAGGGGAGGCAGGTAATGTGGCCAAGTTCCCACAAGTTCATAGCAGCGTCCTAGCCAGAACTCAGTGCAGCAAATACCCTGCAAAAGTCACGTCTAGAGAGGGAGTCGAGAGGTCAACAGGCCAGTCCTGTTCCCAAAAAGGGAAGAGGGGAGCCCTGTGCAGGAGTGTACAGAGCTGCCACCACCCCCGCCCAGAAGGCCTGGCAGCCTCAGGCAGAGGTGCCATGTAACAGCAGCAGTGAGGCCTCCACACCCCTGAGCTCTGCTCCACTCCTGCCTGCATTGGCCGCAGTACAGCTGGTGATGCCAAGGCCAGGGGTTCACTTCCCTTGGGAGCCCCATGGGATCTGAGCCCACCCGTTTTTCTCTCCCAACCCCTGCCACCTCCTCCCCCAGCCCTCTGCCCGCTGCCATCGTAGATAAAGCTTAGCCTCACCTTAGGGTCTTCACCCAAGCAGTTCCCCCAGCCAGGAGCGCCCTCCTCACCCCCGGGCCTCACAATTCATCCTGCATTTGTGTGTAACAAAGTAAAACCACAAGTTGTGTTGTATCCCACACATGAGCCTTGTGACGTAGGGTAGGCAAATGCTGCTGTCCTCAGGACGGTGCCCAGGGACGCGAAGTGACTTCCCATTTCACACAGAGATAGGTGAAAGTATGGACAAGGAAGCAGGGCTGTCACCTCTACCTTGATCAAACCAGACCTGCAGCCCTTCCTACATTCAAGAGAAGGGTGGAGAAGCCTGGAAACGATGCCTTGCTGGGCTGTGAGCTCCCTGAGTGAAAGGCTATGAGTGTTCATTAATTCCTAGCTCTCTATCACCTAGCCCAGAGCCTGGCACCTAAGAGGTGCTTGAAAATCAACTGCTCAATCAACAAATGATATCCTGCCTGGGAAAGAAAATAGGGGGAGGAGCAGGGAAAGGCGAGGCAATTTCTTAAACATCTAAAGAACCATTATATGAAAAAAGAAGGACTCCTCATGGGATGTCTTTGTCCCACTGAGAACAGTCCAAACCCACTGGGGCTCCCTTGTGAGTGAGTTCCCTGTCAACCCAGGTAATCACACCGAGCCAGAACCACCATCTGGATGGCTGTGATCGCAGCAGGGGCTCCAGGCCGCACAGCTCCCTGCCACTGTATTTACATATTCACACACACATTCAGAGTGCATGAATAATGGCCCAGAGGCCCAGGTAGAGATTAGTATTCAGAGAGGTTTGTCCAGGGTCAGTGCCTGCAGGGTTCCACCTAACCTGGAAAACGTGTGCTTTCCTGATCTGGGGATAGAGCAGGATTAAGATCTGCCCATGCCTCCAGATTCACCGCGGTCCCTCTCCATGGGACATGAGGCCAGGGGTTCTAGACCAGAGGGTCTCACCACTTGGCTCTGAACCTCAGCTACTCCATTTCCCTTCTGGCCCTTGCTCTCCCAACACGACATTGCTGGGAATCAGAAAACTGAAACTCCATCCCTAAACGCAGGTTCCAATGCCCACTGTCCCCTTGGTGCACCTTCCCCTCCTTGTACCACCTGGGAGCAATCTCACAACCCCCCAGAGTCTGGCCTGGGGTGCTGGGCAGCCACCTCCCTGAGCGCCATCTCCCAGGTGTCTCCACTTCCTCCAGTAAGTAAGAGTCCTTGTGTGCACAGAACAAAGGTGTGGCAGGAAGGAGGCTTCTGCTGGACCCAGAAACAAAGGAGAAGAGGGAGGCGGCTGTCTAAGGCACCTGGTGCCCGCTCCTGGCTGCCTCTGAAGGTCATCAGATGTCACTGTCAGGCCTGCAGTCCTCCTCTCTCAGTGGGCATAACAAGAGGAGAATGGCCTCCACCCAAGTAAAAGGGAAATTCGTGAAGAAGAAGGAAGTTGGGGTAGCAGAAGGGGGCTGCCAAGCAGGAAAGAAGTTCTCATTCCAGCCTCAAGTTCATTGATCGGTGGCCTTTGCTACAGCAGCACCCGCACCGTGGGCCCGCTGGGCTTGGACCTGCTGGCCCACTCCCAGCGCAGGCCCTGATGTCGCTGGGACAGGGGACGAAAGGAAAGTGTCCCCAGCGGCTGGGATCAGTCCTTGTGCTGCTGTAGATGAACAGGCAAGGCCCCCAGCCTCTTTTGGGAAAGGGGATTTTCATTTCTCTAGAGTCCTTCCTGGCAGACCCTGAAGTGGTCAAGAAATCCTCCTAACTGCCTATTATCCTAGGGAGACATTCAGACCCAAACCCTGGCCTGTGGGCCTTCACGGCAACTTCCTGGAGGGGGTCAAGGGAGAACAGGTGACAATGACATGGTGACGGATAGCAGGTATAACAGCAGGGCACTCAGGGCCTGTCCTGGGCTTCTGGGGAGAGCTTGTCCCTCTGGCTGGGGTTTGGGGGTGACTAAAGTCTGTGCCACATAGCAACAAACTAGGGAGTGAGGGACCCATAGGCCATACTCCCTTCCTCCTACGATGCCCTGGCAGTGGACTTGGGCAGTAAACCTAAGGCCAACTCACTTAGATCGACTGTTGTATCTTGATTATGGAGACGGGTGTTAGGGTATCCTCCTAACAAGAGGCATGGAGTGGTCAGGATGGGGCCACATCAAGTTTCTCTTCTCTCTCCCTTTCTTTCTTTCTTTCTTATTAAATCGAGTTTTAAAGGCACAAGGGCACTGCTCTTCTCCACGCAGGTCTCCCTTCTCCTGTCACCCATATGAACTCTCTCCATCCTGGGAAGCATGGAGATGAACATGCTAGCTCCTCAGGTAACAGAGCTACAGTCTAGTAGGCACCTTCTGGAAACCAAGAAACCACCCAGGAGAATCTAGCATGAAAATTCCTGGCTTGTTAGTGAGAGGGATGTGAGAGGTCCTGAGACACAGTAACTTGCCCTTTTCCTAAGAAACACACCCTTAGTGAGCACCCTGCTGGCGGATCCACCCCTGTCCAGGTCTGCATGGTCTCTAGGAAAGAGCGTTGGCTTTGGAGTCAGACAGACCTAAGTTTGAACCTCTCTTCCGGTTCCTAGCTCCAGGACCTCTGGCCAGTAACTTGACCTCTCGTGCTTCTATGTCATCATCTGTGAAGTGGGAATAACATGACCCACCACAAAGCACGGCCAGGCGATGGCGGGTTAGCACCATCATGTGCGGGCACACCGCAGGCCACCCATATCCTTCTCCTGTTCGCCTGGATGTGCAGCACATGCAAAGAGCTATCAATTGGAATGAGAACATATTGGAAGATATTCATCATTCCACCCAGCTGGAGAGCTGGGGGCAGGGGAGGGCCACTTTGGGGGAAGGATATTAAGGATTCCTGCCAACCAGAAGTCCCTCATCACCTTTAATTTGCCCAATGGGAGCCTGTCCAGGTTGAGTTATCTTCTGTGGGAACGAAAAGTAGCGCTGGCCCTTTTCACCTAACACGGATCATAGAGCAAAGAAAATATAACAGCCCCAAACCACTAAGCACTCTTCAGCTAGATTTTCCCAGCCCTGCCCAAGAGGCAAGCAGAGGCCAAGTTAAAGGAATGATATCTACAATAGACTCTCAGTTAACTGGTACCCATGGGGATTGGTAGATGCCAGATAAATGTAAACAGTTTCTCAGCTAACCAGCACCCATGCCGATAAATGTAGTACAGGAGACTCTCAGTTAACCAGAACTCAAGCAACTGAGACCCTCAAGCTTGAGAGTTTTGCTGGCTGCTTGTGAGTGCTGGATGCATTTATCCAGCATCTGCCAATCCCCATGGGTGCCAGTTAACTGAGAGTCTACTGTATTATTTCTCTCTTTTTTTGCTGGTTGCTTGCTTGAGAGTGTCGGTGTCTTGAGATCAGTTAACAGAGAGTCTACTGTATATTTTCTGGAGGAAGTGGGAAGCCCACCTGCCTGGTGGAGGTGGTAGGAATCCGGGGGGAGCTGGCGGGGCATCAACCCAGAGGACCACAGAGGCGAGGCGAGGCGAGGCCTGGCCAGGAGGTGACCACTGAGTCAGGGTTTCTGGGGATGGACGGCTGTGCAGTGGGCCATGGCACAGAGCAGGGGACACCCCATCTCTCCCCATCACCCACCCCTGACTGCTGTGTCGGTAGGTTGCCGCAACATATCCTTGAAAATTGCAAGTCTTGTAATTCACCCAGATGGTGGAAGCTCCCAAATTACTCCTTCTCAAGAGACAGCTGTTCCACCACTGGGCCATATGGCTCCCCCTGCTCGGCACCGCGCTCTGGGAAATGAACCACTTTCCAGATCTCCGAATTGTCTCTTGTTCTTAGCAGGTAATTAAGACCTCCAGCGGAGCTGTCTATGGTGCTCTACACATGGCGTGTACACATGCCAGGGCGGTGTTTTAAAACTCAATCAAGGTAAATACAGGTGGGCCAAACAGGCCAGCTTGGCCTTCTACTCAAGGGGAGTGTCTGCCATCACAGAGAGACTGACCAGAAGTCCACTCATCATTTCTGTGCCCTGGACACAGCGAGCTCTCCCCACACCCAAACATGCCCTGGAATCAGGCTGGAAGTGACCTTTAGAACCTGTGCCTTCTGTCTTTGATGGAGGCTCGTTTCAGCACAAATGGAGACAGACAAATCTCCCCCTTTCACCATCTGAGTTGTAAAGTTATTAACAAAGACCTTTAAGAAGAGCTGGTGATTTAGGTTTGCACTGACTTCAGTGGGAAAGCAAGCATGGGAGGGCAGACACTTCCTGTCACTGGCAGACAGGGTTCTGACCCCTCTTTGGGAACCCCTGTCTAGGACTCTGAGTCACTGTTTCCCTCTGGGACACTGCAGGCTGAACCCCAGGGCCCTGAGGATGCAGATGGAGACTTTCTGTCTTCGCTCTCTTGGTGCACATGTTGCAATCTGTGCACCCTTCTGGAGCAAACAGAGCAGTGACTGGTACCGCACCATTTACAAAGCTGAGCTCCCGCACACTCGATGGCTCCACCTCATTTCTGTGAGGTCACATACTCTGAGCTCATTCATATCCATTTGCTATTCCTTTCTGACAGTTTCAGACATTTTCTTTAGGAAGTCAGGGAAGGGTGCCCCACCTCCCAACCGTTGGCTCCTTCCATTCCTTTTGCCCTTGACCTAGGGAATAAGCTCTCACTGCATTACCCTGCCACACTGGATAACAAGAACTGACACTTATTATAAGCACTTAGTGCCAGGCACTGTTCCAGGCATTTGACTTGATCCTAATCCTCACAAGCCTCAGTGGAAGGTGTTATCATCCCCATTATACAGATGAGGAAAGTGTGGCACAGAGAAGATCAATGAGGTTCCCCAGGGCAGGCTTCACCCCAGCAGAAAATGGGAACTGAGCAGGACAAATGGCCAGGTTAAGGGGGTGGGGTGACCACACCTTGCGACGGTCTGATGGGCAGCCACAGCGGATACCCTATTAGCTAAATACTACCTACCCTTAGCCTCCAGGGATACCAGGCACGGGAGCCCCTAACGGTGGCCTAGCAGGAGCGGAGCCTCTGAGCCACGGGCTATAACAGAATGGTCATAAGCATGGAGCTGATACCAGAGGCCTGGGTGTGACTTACAGCTGCATTATTTCATTGCTGTGTGATCTTGGGCAAGTTATGTAACCATTCTGTGCCTCCACGTCCTCATCTATTAAGTGAGAATGTTAATAGTACCTCTTTCACAGGACTGTGAGGATTACACGAGTTAATACAGCAATGAGGCCTAGTGTATAGTTTGTGCCATATAAGTGTTAGCTAAAATAAGGATAAAGATAGAGAGGGTATGTTGGGGAGTGGAGAGAGAAGAGGAGAAAAAGAAGATAGTTATTTCTGTTGCCAGGTGGGCTAGGTAGGGGTTGGCAGGGGCTTACAAAGCCCGGTCACGTTGTCTTGTAGAACAGGGCTGACATTCTTATTTTATAGACAAGGAAAGGAATACGCTAAGAGGGGAAGAATGTGTCTAAGCCACTCAGCTAGTCGAAGTGCAAAAGAGGCTGCAAGCCAGGCTCCTGAACTGAACCAGAGCAGGGCCGTCTACTTCATTGAGCCCGGGAACTGGTGACAAGGAGAACCCCAGCCAGGGCTGGGGCCCCATTCTTTTAACTTTAAGGTTCCAGTGGCTTCCTCCACATCAGTGCCCTGGAAACCAGGCTCTACCACGTACCGGCTGCGGGCCGCGGGGTAACGAATTCGACGCCTTTGAGTCTGTTTTACACGTGGAAAGAGAGGCATAGTTCCTGGAAAGTCATCTTGAGGATAAATTAGAGAGAACATACAAGTATGTATGTGAAAGCCTGACACCAAAAGTGGGAACCCCTCCTTCAGCCCCTCCCGTAGTGAAGGTGCAAGTCCTCCAAAGGAGGCCGTCACCTAGAATGTGTTCCAAATGCCCTGGCTGTGCCCAGGACTCCGCTACCACGGCTGGGCCGCTGTCAGCTCCTCCTTTCTCTCCACATCCTGGCCAGGTAGTCAAGTCTTTAGGAGAAACTGTGAAGGCATGTGTCAGCCCCTTGGGGGACACAGGCCAAGAAGAAGCGGTCCCAACCACGGGAAGCTGATAAACCTCTCGCCCGCCACCTTGAAACAAACCAAACAGCATTTCCAAAGATCTGTGTGACGTTGTTTTATGACTTTTGCCAATCACATGGCCGGCATTTGGTTCTTCCTCCGATTTATTTCATTAAGAACTACAATTGTATGTTTTCATTTTAAACCACACCATGGGTCTCATGTTAACTTGGCCGGTAGACTTCAAAATGAGAAAAATGTCTGTCTGCACCACAGTCACTATCCCTGGAACTCCTAATTCATAGAAGTTCAGAGTTGCTGGGTCTTCTAGCATTACAGATGACGAAGCAAAGGCCCAGAGAGGGCGGTCCTGCCCCCAGCCACACAGCAAGATGACAGTGGACTGGGTGATGAGACTCCTTCTCTGAAATCCAGGTCAGAGCTCACATCTGAAAACACCACCATGGCCGTAAGCCCCAAGGGGGTGGCTCCCTGCTAAAGGCAGAATCCAAGTCCTCTCAACCAGGGTTCAGTGACCTCCTCCTGAGATCCAGAATCCAGCAAGGGGGAGGACTCTCAGACAACAAATGCTGCTTAGTGCTCCGCAATGTGGAGCCCCTCCAACCAAAACTATCCCATCAGGCACCAGATGGTATTGGACTTGGGGACTGAAGACCTCAAGCTAGATTCAAACTCAGCAACCCCCAGATAATGTAGCCCCCAACCTGGATCTTGCCTCTGGGGTTTCCATGCAGAGAGGCAATTAAAAAGGAGGAGGGTGTGTTCTGATTAGAAAAAGACAAAAGGGCAGCTGATGCCACAAAGCCAGAGATTTTCCTGGGGCTTGTGCCCGCCCCATGGGTACAGGTAGAAATCCAGGCAAGGGAAGCGGAAAGCAAGAGGAGGAGGAAGAAAGAGGCAGACAGAAGAGAGCCTCTTTCTGCCAGGCCCGGCTCTGCCACTCTTGCCTCCCCAGAATCAAATCATCTGGTCGTGCTTTATGTAAGTCCATTGCACAAAAACAAGATTAAAAGGGACAGGCAGAACAAAGCACCAGTCTCCCTAACAAAGGCCCCTCCACTTAGTAAATTAGGAGCTCTTTCCACCTGACACACTTGTAAAGGGAAATCTTCAATTACCATGTGCTGGCGGGCCGGCAACAAAAGGTCCATCTGGTGACATCACTCTCAAAGCCCCCAGGAGGCACTGAAATGGTTTTATGTAATAGAGATACAAATCTAGTCCATATAATTCTGAGAATCCTTTATGGAGGACTGAAGGGCATTTGAACCCTGCGGCTGTTTCTGCAGCTTATGCATTTACCTTGCCAAAAGCTTCGCTGAGCAAACAGAGTCCTCTAAATCACACCCACTCCTGATTCACTATCAGGCTTCCACAGTTTGTTTGATTGATGTGGAACCTTGCGGATTAACAGAGAACAAGGCGTTGGTCCCGTCTCCTGGCCACACCAAAGGGATGGGGGCCTCCTTTAGGTTGGGGTCCCAGATTTGGGGTTTTCCCTTTCCTTCCCATCAGCTCAGCCCAGGGCATAGTGGCCAGCGGGGCAGTTCTTTGGCCAGATGCAGGAGGAGTTCTCCCGGGCTATAGCCCTCATTCTAGGCCTGCCTGCATCCCAGGAATGAGATTAATGCCGTTGTCTGGCTCCTCCTTCCCACCCCATCCAGAGCAAAGACCTGATTCTGGTTCCCTTGGTGACAATTTGGCACCACTGGCTGCTTGAAAAAGAAGAGGAAAGAGAAGTGGGGAAGGATGATGGGGAAGGTGACTCTCGGGAGACCCAAGGGAGATGTGAACACACAAACTCTAAACACACAGCACGCAAACATGCACTTAGCACACAGGTTATGGAGGTAGACATGCAACATACACCTATAGCAAGTACTTACACCCAGAGAACATGCATGTGTCCATACAACTCGTAATAGGGGGTGCTCTTCGCGCACAGCGAAACCTAACACTCATGAGTATATCTGTGCATATGTAATAATAAAAGCTGACACTTCCACTGCACTTACCACATGCTTGGGTTACACACGTGCACTTATGAAATCCTCACAACAACTCCACAAGAAGGCTCAGTGGCTACCTCATTTTCCAGTTGAGTAACTGAGGCACAGGGGAGCTAAGCCATTTGCCCAGTTACACAGGCTGGACACAGCAGCCTGGCTCTAGGGCCTGTGCTCTTAACCTTCACGTTGTCTGGCTCAATATGTCGCACAGACACGTGTCTCGTGGGTTGGGAGCAGCATCTATACATGCTGACTTATAGTGCCATCCACACACACACACACAAGCCAGACACTCGAGCTGGGACCCCCATTCCTCGGGCGTGCAGACCTATCACATCTCCAGGTCACACGAGACTCAGGCACCAGGTTCAGGCCAAGACTTAGACTGGGGAGAATGGTACTGTTAAATATTAAGATATGAAACTACTGTTCTGGTTGGTAGGTGGTTACCACCCCTGCCCCTCTCCCAGCACCTGTAGCGCTGTTGGAATTCAGAGGGTGGAAACTTGGGGCCTTTGGGAAGCTTCCGTAGAGAAATGGGGAGTTAGGCTGGGGGCAGGTCAGCACCTTCTCAGGTTTCACCTGGCCAGGATGCCCTGGAAGGGGACTTATGTAACGCCTGACTACTCTGACACTAATAAAGGCTTCTCCTCAGAGGTTGCCCAGTCCAGATAGCAGAGGTTTAATTACAGCCGCAGCTGGTACTTACGAAGCAGCGCCAAGATCCTTCCATGGCTGCGTCAGCACCCAGCCCCTGCTGGCACTCGCTGCATGTAGGCCTAGCAGGGAAGTTTGGGGCTAGGCCAGCAAATGCAGCAGCCAGACCCCAGATCTCCTCTCTGCCCTGAGCGAGGTGCCTGCGCACAGACATCCATGGCTCACCCATCCTTGCACACATCTAACTTGTCTTTCACCCCTTTGACAGTCCTCCACGCTGCTGCCCCCAGAGCAAAAGCTCCCTGACACCCCATGAGCATGGCACTGGCTGCTGAAACCCATCAATGAGCTCACGAGATTGTCCAGGCTCCTTGGTGTGGTGCTAAGGGTCCAGGCCCAGCGCCACCCCAGCTCCTTTTTTTTTTTTTAAAGATTTATTTTTATTGTTTTTGGGTTTTTTTGACAGAGAGAGAGACAGACTGAGAGAGACAGAGAGAAGGGGGAGGGCCCAGAGCAGTCTCCATAGTTGACATTAGTTTTCCATATAGTTTCACTCCACAGGTGGGCACAGGGCTGCACAGGGCAGGAATTGGGCCAGGGTCTTGCCCCAGTGAGAACCGAACTGGGGGCACACCCCAGTTCAGCATATGGGTCCGCATGTGCCAGGGCCTGGGATTCGATCCTCAGGCTCCAGGGCTGCAAATCAAGTGCTTAACCCGCTGAGCCATCCCAGCTTCCCCACTCCAGCTTCTTTGCCCTCCACATTCTCCCCGACTCGTACTGTATTCCAGCCACAATGGCTTGACGGAGTGTCCTGAGCCTGCCTGCTCTTTCCCACCTCTCTATGCTCATGCCGTCCCCTCTGCCAGAGAATGCCCTCCCTCATGACAATAACACCAACAGCGGTGGCTAACAATTACCAAGTTCTTACCATGTGCCAGGCCCTATACCAAACACTTCCTGTGGTAACTCATGACAGCCCAAAGGGGGAGGTCCTCAATATGGCCCCATCTTATTTTACAGATGAGAAAAGTGAGGTAGAGAGGAGAAATAACAGGCTCACGGTCACATGGAGAAGGGAAGGCTTTCAAACTCACGCTCTGCCTTAACCACTGCCTGCTCTTATCCTGCTAACAAGTTCCTACTCACCGTTCAGGCTCAGCTCAAGACTAATCTACTTCAAGGAGTCTCCTTTGATGCCCCTGCCCTTCAATTCTCTGGACAGAGTTAGTGGCTTCACCCTAAGAGGCCTTTCAGCATTTGGGGTTTGAGCCTATTGCATTCACTCATTCTCTTACTCACTCGATCAATAATTATTCAGCACTAAGTGCCCTGCGCTGTGCCTGGCCCTGGGAATAACCCACGTAGCAAACCTGATGCTTCTGCTTTGGGCCTGAAAAGCACTAACAAGCAGACAAGAGCAAATCTTGGGCAGTTATATGTCTCACTGTGCGAAGGAATGCATTGGCACCAGGGTTAAGCATCAGGATTCTGTGAGTTTGGTCAGTGTGAATCAACCGGAGCTCAGCCACTTTGGGCATACTGTTCTAAACCCACAAGACTGAAGACCAGATCCTGGTAGCTGCACCAACGTTAGCCTCTCAGCGAGGCCCTGTCAGGGCAGCAGGGCAGCTGGGCAGCCATTCCTTCCCCGGCCCCAGCTGTAACCCTCTCTGCCTCCTTGCCTGCTTATTGAAAGTATGCTTGTCATACTCTGCTGGGATATTTTTAAGTTAAAGAAAAAAAAAACACATTTTCCCCACTAGACCAAGGGCTTCTTGTTCATTTTATTATCCCCAAGGACTCAACAGTGCCTTCAAGACACAGTTATCTAATAAATGTTGATGTAAGGCTGGTCAGATGGAAGGATGGATGTTGCTCTAGGCAGCAAAGCTCAGCACCAGATGTTGGTGACTCAAGGGACAGCATCAGCACTGTTTCTGGTGATTGCAGCAGGCAGGATTCCCTAGGGAGCCCCCCAGAGAGGACCCATAGCTCTGCGTGAGCATACATGCACAAGCACACAGCAATCCCCCACTCGCTACCTTGATCCTGGCACGCATAGAAAGCCACTTTAGCAACATTTTCAGATAAAACCTGTTTATCTGCAGTCCTTTCCTCTCACTACAAACCCCCCCATCCCCGACCTGCCCCTGTCTCTGACTCCACTCCTCTCTTCTGGCCACAGGTCCCTCCTGCCGGGAAAACCCCACAGTAAGAGGAGAAAGCACAGGACTGGAAGCTGCTCTGATCGCAATTCCTGAGCTACACTCACCCATGTGGATAAGTCACTTAGCCTCACCCAGCAGCCGGGTCCTCTGCTGTAATAAGGACAGGAACAGTTACACCACTTCTCCAGTCCATAAAGAGCAAGTGATATACTGTATGGGAAAACCATCAGATGTTACACCGTGGTTTTATTACTGTTGTTGGACGTTAGCAATCAGTTCAGAAAGCACTGAATTAAATGTTACAGGGTCTGGTTATAAAGCCCCCCACCCCACTGCTCACTGTAAAACAGAAGTGGCTCCAGTGTCATGGCAGAAAGTGCTAATGTAGGCCCCTCCTGCTGCAAGAATGCCCCCCAACTGTAATAAAAATATGTTTGAAATACATAGCTGTGCTCTAATGAGAGAAAGGAAGATCTCTAAGTAAGTTACTAGGAGTTACTGAAGGCCAGATGCTGAAGCAAAAGTGGCCCAGGGAACATCAGACCTGGCTGGCCTCTGCCCCTGGCCCCCAGCCCAGCCTGGGAGCCTGCGGTGCCACCTCCACACAAGCGCAGACGTGGCCTTGGGAGCTGCCAGCTCCATGTAGAGGAAACTTGAAAATGCTGCCCACCAGCCTAGGGGAAAAAAGGAGGGTGGGATATTCTGGATGTGGAAAAATGTCTCCCGCAAGAAACAAAACACCAGGTGTGGCAGATGGGGAGTGACTGCTTAGTGGGTGCGGGGGTCTGCTTCAGGGGTGATGAAAATGTTTCAAAACTAGATAGAGGTGATGGTTGCACAACATTACGATGCACTAAACGCCACTGAATTGTATGTTTCAAAATGGTTATTATTATGACATGTGAATTTCACAGCAATTAAAAAAAAATAAAGGAAAGGGGGAAAATCCCTAAGCCTTAATCACACACAGCGTGAAATCCCAAACCAAGTTAGCAATGCAAAGACTGGTTGTGTGACTAATAAGAAAATGCAAAACTAGTGTGTGTATAGGGCTCTTGCACAACCCAGGGCATAGGGGAAGGAGAAAAGGCTAAGGAGTTTACAGAAAGAAAGAAAAAAAAAAAAGAGAGAGAGAGAAGGAGAACAAAGAATTACAACCTATATGAGGAAATAATCCACCATAGGGAGAATTAGCAGTCCCCGTAAATAGAAAAACCAATACTTGAGGAACTTGAGGTAATAGAACTACGTATAGTTCAAGATAGAACTGTCTGAAAGACTATAAAAGAAATCTGTTTAACATAATTACATCAATAAAAGAAGGATTAGAATTCATAATGAAAGAATAGAACATTCCAGAAAGAAAAACAAAACAAAACATGCATATCTGAAAAAGAACCAATAGCACTTCTAGAAACAAAACATGTCATCACTGATACTAAGACCTCAACAGACAGGTTAATGAGCAGAGCTAAAGGATTTGAAAAATGGATCTGAAGATGTCCAAGATGCAGCTTGGAGAGATAAATACATGACTAATGAATGCCTAGGAGAGATAGCAAATGGAGTAAGAGTCTAGCATTTTGGTACTCCAATAGGGGAAAACTGAGAAGATGTAGGAAAGGAGATATTTGAAGAGAGATGGCTACGAATTTTCCAGAACTGATAAAGAATATGAATTCTTTAGTTTGAGGAAGATGTATACAGTGTGAATAAAAATCACTGCACACAGGGACACAGCCTAGGGTAGCCACAGAGCACTCAATGACAAAGTCTAGAAAACAACAGAAAAACTTCCTCAAACTGCTGAAAGAAAATGACTGAAAACCTGGAATTTCATAGGCAGCTAAACCATTGGGGAAGCTGGGCTGGCTC
This sequence comes from Craseonycteris thonglongyai, assembly GCA_004027555.1. Lineage (NCBI taxonomy): Eukaryota > Metazoa > Chordata > Mammalia > Chiroptera > Craseonycteridae > Craseonycteris > Craseonycteris thonglongyai. The sequence goes on along the minus strand of PVKE010001173.1, from coordinate 24,798 downwards.
AGTGGGTTAAGCGCTCACTTTGCAGCCCCGGGGACTGAGGATCGAATCCCGGCCCCAGCCCGTGTGGACCCATATGCTGAACTGGGGAGTGCCCCCAGTTCAGGTCTCACCCTGGGACCCCGGGATACCTTGGGAGACCCCGGCCCAGCTCCTGCCCTGTGCAGCCCCGCGCCCACCTGTGGAATAAAACTATGTGGAAAAACCAATGATGTGCAACTATGGAGACTGTTCTGGGCCCTCCCCCTTCTCTCTGTCTCTGTCTCTGTATATATCTCTCTCTCTCTCTCTGTCAAAAACAATAAAAATAAATCTTTAAACCATCATTCAGGAGTAGGGCAGAATAAAGGCATTTTCAGACAAGGAAAGCATAGGAGAGTTGAGCCCCCAAGGACTCTCCGGGAAAGAACTACCAGACTCTTCAAGAAGAACAAAGTGAGTTGCGAGAATTGAGTTGTGAGAAGAGAGGGGGAGCAAAAAAATCAGCAAGCATATAAGTTAAATTTAAATAATAATAAACTGTGTGAAACAACCACAATAATAAAACAGGACTACCTAAATCCCCCAAAATGATATGAGGCATTTAATGGCGTTAAATCTCACCCAACTTCAGGCTCCCTCAATGCAGACAGTCCCCCAGATCTTCAGCTACTGGCTCTCCCTTGGTCACCGCCCCCCCCCCCAGCCCCCTGCAGATTAACCCCACAGGGCCAACCCAACCAGGTGCCCAAATATGCTCAGCACACCCTCAACCCTCCCCCGCCCCCAAGCCATAGCCCAGCCAGGCCCATCAACCACATACCTGAAGCTTCTGGCTAATCTTCCATTTCTTGGTTTGGATGGAAACCCCACTGCAGGAGGTATGTGCTAGCATTCCCTGAAACCACTGAAAGGGCTACAGGACACCACCTGGCACTTTGAGGGAGCTACCTCCCCATGGGGAAAACTCTGACCAAGTGGAGTAGGAGACTGGAGGATCCGGCCGGTAAGTTCCTCCTTGCTGGCTACTCTAAGGCCTGCTTGCTCCTTGTTGCCCATCAGGACAAGCCCTGAATACTCAGGGGATGCACCTGTTAAGCAACCTGCTGGGCTCTTTGCAATTTTGCAATTTACCAGGTTAGCACAGCATAATGAAGACCAGTGGTTTTCAAAGTGTGGTTCCCAGTCAAGAAGCATGAGCATCAGCTGGGAACTTGTTAGAAATGCAAATTTCCAACCCCTGCCCCAAACCTTCAAATTGGGAGTCTGAGGCTGGGGCCCAGGAATCTGTGTTATCACAAGTCTTCCCGCTGATTCTGATAATTAGGTTATCAAGTGCTCAATAAAACATTTGAATGGATTGTGAATTGTGATTACTTGTGATAAGCATTAATACTGCTCACTAAATACTATGGCCCTCTGCCTTCAAGACTCACCAGAGCCCTCTTCTCTTTGCCATGGCAACCAGCAAAATTGCAGAGAGCTGCTGCTCCAACTCTCTTGGGGAGACAGTGATAAGGCTCAGGCCTCAGCTAGCCCACAATGAACATGTCATATGAACCAGAAATAAAATTAATTGTTTTAAGTCACTGTGATTTGGGTGTTGTTTGTTACTGCAGCATAAACCAGCTCATCCAGCCTGATACAGGCTAATATTTTCAAAGAACAGAACTTCCTGAAATGCTACAAACCCCACCACGTGACTTAAAATGAGCTCCGTCTACAGCAGTCCACTGCCTTATCTCACAAGAAAGGAGAAAGAAAGAAATGTGCTTGTGCCCAGTGATCCTCAGGAAACACTTGATGCCTGGGCAACTAATGTGGGGGAGGGGGGCAGGAATCAGCTGTGTCTGTACATAATGGGAGGAGGTGGGTAGCTCTGATGGTTCTAGAAGGTCTACCAAGGGCGCTGGGATGAGGACTGGATGTTCTGGGGCAGAGGAAATGGTGCATCTGTATCAAGATTTATGCTTTCCAGGATCCTCTCACTTATTGTTTCACCTTTCCTCCTTCCATGCACAGAGATGAGCCATTTTATGCCACAGTGGGATCAGAGAGGCAAAGGAACTTGCCCAACATTGCACAGCAAGTTGGTGGCAGAGTCAGCCAAGGTTTCACTCCCAGGCCAGTGTCCTTCTACCATGTGCCTAGAAATAAGGTTTTAGGAAGTTGGCTTTGGAGGGAGGTCAATGTCCCCTGACTCTTCCCAGATCATAGGTGATGTTCTTATGCAGGGTCCTGAGGACTCTATTGATCGCATGGGTTCTCACCTGGCTCTGGTGAACTTGGAGGTTCTCTGGCCTCTGGGGGGGTGGGCAGGGGAAGGGGACAGGGGAGGGGGTAGGAAGGGAGGAGAAAAGATAAGGTCTGCAGGGCTGCAGCTCCTGAATGCTCCCAGGTTTACAGGATTCTCATTGGTACCAGCACCCTGAGCACAGTCCTTCACTCTCACAAGTTCCCTGACCCTGGGTCTCTATTTTCTCACAGACAGGGGACAAAGGCTTCAGGGGGCTGGCTGGTTCCCCCTCCTTATCCTCTTATCACAAAAGGCAGGAAGAACAGAGTGTTGGTCATGGTTGATACCCTCTTGTCCTCAAATTCATATGTGGAAGCCTAACTAAGCCCCAGGACTACAGAAGGAGACCCTATCGGGAGATAGTTGAAATGAGGTCATTAGGCCGAACCCTATTCTAATATGACTGGTGTCTTTATCAAAAGACAAAATTTGGAGACTGACACCCATATGGGGAAAATGCATTTGAAGAATGGAGTTACATTGCCACAAGCTAAAGAATGACCAGAAGCCAGGAGAGAGGCCTGAGCCAGATCTATCACAACCCTCAGAAGGAACCAATCCGCTGACACCTGGATCCCAGACTTCTAGCCTCTAGGAGAGATAAACTCCTGCTGCTTAAGTGCCCCAGGCTGTGGTGCTCTTTGTCAGAGCAGCCTAGGAAATTCGGAGCTACCTCACCCAGCCAGCCTCTCCTCCCCTTCTCCCGGCCGGATCTGCCCACTGGTTAGGCCAGCGGCCTCACTCCCCACCATGCTCAGGCTCAGCTCATGTCTTTGCTACCTGGGGTTCCTTCTCCCTTCCACCCAGCTCACACCCCCACACAGCCTCCTGAGGGGCCACTGCCTTCTCTCCTGCCTGAGCTTCTCCACTCTGTCTCATCTTGCTCACCTTCCTCTCCAGGCTGTTATCTAATGGTTTCTTATGCATCAGACTTGCCTTCCCAGCAAGACTAGGTTTCACCAGGGCAGGAGCTGTTTGGGACACTTCTGTCCTATGCGGCAGCACAGCACCCTAGCAGGAGTTTCGTAAGTACTGGGTGGACACACCCTTCCAGGGCATGTCCCCTTCATGCTTCTCTCTGTAGCTGATTTCTCATTAACACTCGGTAAGCGGGCATGGCTGGAAAGACAGCCTCTCCTTTCTCCAGCCCTACTTTATGAAGGTGCATGTCAAAGCATCCACACATACTGTGGGACGTATCTGTACAGCAGGCCACCTCCTTCCATAGGCTGTAAGCTCCTCCAGGAGGCACCACCTCTCATTTGCATCTGTATCTCTAGCATTAGCGTAATAGAAAGAAAACTAGTCTGAGCTGAGTGGATAAGCATGAGCACATGGCAGAAAACGACCTACTTACCATGGGTCCAAAGATTCTGCAAGGGTTTCAAAAGGTCCATGAACTCACTGAAATTATGTGCAAAGAGCAACATGTATATGTACCGTATTTTCCGGCGTATAAGACGACTTTTGAAACGAAAAAAAGTCAACCGAAAATTGGGGGTCGTCTTATACGCCGAGTATATCCCGAAAAATGTCTGGATATGCCGTTAAACGAATTTTCCAACTCGATCCCGCACCAATCACTGCAAGGCTGCTCGGACCGCCTCTCTACTGGTAGGTTTATATACCTATCTAGTGTGCATTTCCCAAGGGACAGGGTCCATAGATCTCTGAGAAATGAAAATAAAAGCCAAGACTGAATAAATGTTAAGACCCAAAGACATGGAGGAAGGAAATGACATTTATTAGGCCCCTACCCTTTACATGAGTGGAAGATGAGGTTTAGAGAGGTGACATCTTGCCTAGTCCAAATGGCTCAGAGCAGACGCTACAGCCAGACAGCCTGGATTCAAATCCCAGGTCTACCACTCTCTAGCTGAGTTACAGAGTCATTAAGTAACTTCACCAAGATCACCACTTTCTGGTGATGTGATCTTGGTCAAGTTACTTAACCACTCTGTGATTCAGTTTCCCCATCGGTAAATTGGGTGAAATAAGTCTCTGCCTTGTAGGACTGTTGTTAGGAGCTGATGAGTAGATGTATGTAAAGTGATAAGAATGGTGCCTGGCACGAGATGTGGGCTCCAGAAGGTGGTGATGAGGATAAAGAGGAGGAAGCTGAAAGTGGCAGAGATGAGATTCAACCCAGGCCTCTATGACCCTTGCCCTTCTGTGTCATCACTACCAGCACACGCAGCATGCCACAATGCCCCATCTTGCCTGAAACTCCTGTTCCCTCCTAGGAAAAGCCTTCAGTCCTGAAAGTGGCTTTTCGAGCATGGCCTCTTGGGGAGAAGCGATCCGTGGCCACCAGCTCAGCCGGGGGTGCCTGGTGGTTACATAAGGAGTAGATAGGAGGTGATGAGCTGCCCTCCCAGTCAGCAAGACTGAACCTGCACAATCAGGACAGTTAGCATTTCTGCCCTGCTCCTCATTTTCCAAGAGCTTGACCAACATCCATTAATGGAAATTGGAAAGGGAAGGTGTTCATCCATTCCCAGAGCCCTGTGCTGATGTCTGAAATCTCTTTATAATTTCCCTGAGTCCATTACTGTGCCCTGAGCTATGAAGGGCTTCTCACATCCATCCTGCTTGGGCTTTATGATTTCAGTATCCCGCTGCTGACCTGACTTTCACTCAGCTCTGGGCAGACAGAGCAGCAAGAATAATGCCTTGGTCCTGATCTCACTTCTACACCCCGGCTTCCACAATAACCCCATCCCAGGTGAGGCCCTGACCAGGGTCTTCTCTCATCCCAGTCCTCTGCCCTACGTTTTGAGAAAAAACTTTTTAAAGTTTGCTTTCGGTGAGTATCTTTGTATTTTTCCTATGAAACCATCATTATTGACCCATTTGCTGAAGCATTTTTCATTCATTCCTATAATGCAATTAGAATTGAGTTTCTCCAGCATTAGAGGAGATGTAACAACAGTAGGGAAAAATTGTCATTTCGTTCCCAATATCAACACGCCCACTCTGCCCAAATTCTCTCTCTGGTGCTAGCTCGCTCTATCCACCCAGATGGCAAGAATACTAACAAGGAAAATCACCCTTCAAATCTGCCTCCAAATGCAGAGGCAGAAGCTGTGGGGGTGGATTCTCCTCTCAGTCATTAAACAGGGGGCTCCCAGCTTCTCTGCAGTTTGAGGGAATCTTCTAACGCCCACTGGAAAGCCCTAGATTGGTCCATAGACTCTAACAGGGCCCTAAACCATTCTCCCGAGAGGTTAAGTGGCTTGCCCAAAGCCACAAGCCTGGGAAGCTGAGAGCAGAACTCTGGTCTGCAAGCTTCTGCTTCCGGGTGTCTCCCACGGCACCACATTGACCCCCAACCCAGAGGGTCTGCAGCTGCCAGCAACTCAGCCCTCCTGGTCCCTCTAAGGACATTAAGGCTTCAGTTTTTTTGAGCCACTACAGACAAATAGGGAAAGAGGGAACAAGTGTCTTTCGTTCATCTACTTTTTCTTCATTGTTTTGCAATTCTTTATGGAAATCCACTTCCTAGAACCTGTCCCTTGTGATCTGTCTTACTCTTGCAATCCTCCTTCTAGAAATTATGTATGACCTTGCCATCCAAAGATCCAGTCTGCTTCCAAACATCCATCCATCCATCCATCCATCCATCCATCCATCCATCCATCCATCTATCCATCCATTTATCAATCCATCCACCCATCCATCCATCCATCCAACCATCCATCCATCCATCCATCCATCCATCCAGATCTCCTTTCATCCCACAAAGCCTCCTGAGCACCTACTGTGACCTCAGCTCTGTGCCAAGCACTCAGCACTTTTTCCCCATTGCCCCCCAGAGCCCCCGCTCCAGAAGCATCCCCTTCTCTCCTGACCCCACCCAAACCTAGAACCGACTTGCTTCCATCCACCCTCCCGGGAGTCAATCTGATGGACAAATCTCTGTTAACGTATTTGCACCAGGCCCAATGCTCCCTCAGAGCTGGCAACAGGCAGGGACTTTTGGAGTCCTTGGGTCAACTGAGGCCTGTGACCCAGGGCCTGAATGACAGCCCTATCTCTGCCCCTCCCCTCCCCACTGGGACCAGAACAGAGGCAGCCCCTACATACGTATGCAGAAGTCTCCATTCTCATAGTAGCCAGGGCAGCACTGGGACCTCCGCCGGTACATGGTCCGGAGGCCGCGTCGATACGCCGTCTTATAGCTGATCCTAAGGCACAAGGGAGAAAGCCACTTGAAAGTATTGAAAATCAATCACTCTCATTAGAATGATATTTGTGTTAAGCTATATTGAGGCTGTCATTCAATAATTACTTTAAAATGCAGGGCGGCTTCAAATATGAAGGAACACAGTGAAGAACAATCGATGGCGGGATCTGGGCTGTTGTGATGTAGGATGTATTACTGATGCCGCGTTTGCTACCCCTGTTGACTTTTCCCCAATCTCTTCAGAGTGATGCTTACAAAGCTTGCAGAAGATACTTTCGGGGGTGACCTTGTGAGGGTAACTGGGGGCTTCTCATTAAAACCCCCAGACCCTGGGCTAGAGGAGCCCATGGGGCAACCTGGACAGGACTGGGGCTCTGAGAATCGTTATGCCTACCAGCCCCCCGCAACCCCAATAAGCAGACTGCTCATGGATGCTGGGAACTGGTATTTCCACTTGGAGAACAGAAGCACAGATAGCAGAAGAACCCTCTGAGTCAGACAGCCCCAGCCCCCGAGGTAAATTATTCTCCCTCACACCAAACATAACACTTCCTGGGAAGGCTCAGGACCAAGCCCTGGTGCTGCTGAGGAAGAAGCAAAGGCCCAGAGAGCAGAAGGAGCTCTGGACTGGGAGTCAGAGCCCTGGGTTCCAGTTCTTACGCTGACATGGGTTTTGAGATTTCACCCTGTGCCAGGGAGATTTACAGGCAAAACCTCATTCCACTCCCTCCTTGAAGCAGGTAGCATCATTATGCCCTTTATTTAATTTTTTTTTAGAGTTTTTATTCATTTAATTTATATATTCCTCCCCCATTTTGTTTTATGGATGAGAAAATAAATTCAGAGAAGTTCATGACTAGCTTGAGGTCACACAGCTCAACAGTTTTCAAGCCAGGATTTAAACCCATGTCAGTCCATCTCAAAGCCACTAGGCTTAACGCACTGCCCTGTGCCAGTTCCCACAGGGTGGCTTGCTGGGCTTACGGGACAGCTGTAGTGAAAGAGTAAGACAAGGGAAATAAATGGAGGAGGACAGAGTGCTCAGGAGGAGTCCAAACTGGGTATTGGTAACCAAAGCCCCTTCTCATACACAGGGTCAAAATGCAGGAGATACGAAGTGGCCACTGAAGACTAGAAAGAGGAAGTAACTTCCCAAGGCCATGGCACATAAATAGGACTCATCCCCGTGTCCTTAGGCCTTGAAGCCAGAGCTCCCTTACTTCTCTACCAGCACCCCAAGGGAGCCTGCCCTGGGGACCCCACCTCAGTGGGCAGAGCAGCAGGGGCTGGTCACTGGCGACAAGGACAGCCTGCTTTCCACGGAGGGTCAGGCCAACTTGGGAAAGGAGTCCTACTGCACAGCCTCCTTGTCCTTAAAGCCCTCCTTGCTTTATGACAAATGATCGCGCAGACTCCGGGGAAATCTGTGATATTTGGGAGTGTCGTAAACAAAGGTCATTCTACTTTGTCAAAAGCCTATAATGGAAGGTAAGCCAGCTTCCAAGGGAAGCCACTTTCCTGGCACAGGAAGGCAGTTCCCGGCAACTCCAGGGCTGGGGTAAACCTCTCAGATAAAGAACAACTTGAGGTTGACTCAGAGGCCATCCAGTTCATTCCTCCCACCCAACAGGGTTGTCCCCAAGCCCTCCAATGGAGAGGTGGTCTTGGCATCGTCAAAACCTCCCAGGAGAGAGATTTACCCACTGCTTCCCCTTCCTTGCTTGCCCCCAGCAGTGGGGTGGGAAGCAGGAGAGGGAAGAAGCTGGGAGTCAGGCTGCTGTTAGGAGAAAGATGTTGCATTCAAACAAGCCATTCCACACAGAGGCAGACAGATGGTGCAGCTGTCAGCGTGCACACTCCAGGTCATCGGAAAGGCTGTAAGGCAACTCAATAATTTAGCAAAATAACGCATGTTCCAGGAATGCAGCCTATTTTAATAAGCAGCCACTCACTCACCTTTCCCCAGTGGTGATGGACGGCAGCCCCAGCCTGCAGGTACTGAACAAAACCACGCCTCAGAGCAGAATGGGCTCTGGCATAGAGCCTGGCAGGCTGTGGAGGGAGTAGAACTTCCATTCCTGCCTCCACCTTGGACCAGGGCCACAGGCAGCTAACCAGGCACAAGAGGGGAAGCTGGAAGGGGACATGTGGTCCCACCTCCTCATTTCACAGTCAAGGGCTAGAGGAAGGGGATGCAGTAATGGCTGAGTAGCTTCTACTGGACCAACCCTTCTTCAGTTACACAATCTGGGGAAAATACAAAAAACAACTACCTGAAGGCACTAGAGAGAGAACAAAAGTGTTTACTAGAAGGAAGCAGACACTGGGGGAAGAAGGGAATGACACTGGGCAAAGTTAGCCCAAGGGCAGGCCCAGTCAACAGTAAGTACCGGTACTCAAGTGGCTCCAATAGAGAGAGAAGACAAGCAGCCTTACTGGTGTGAAGAACCACAGAACAAGTCCAGGGGAGACCCAGCAACTACAAACTGAAAAAGGAACTCCAGAAAGAAGAGAGTCACAAAGAGGAAAGCCCCATATTCTTTCTAAAATCTCCACTCAAACTCCGGGCCCCTGAATTACGTGTGTGGAGGGCAGGTGCCAAGCAGTTTGGCTAAGGCTAAAAATAGTAAACTTCCAGAGTTTGGAAATCAAGTTTAGCCTAGTTAACTGGCTGCTAAAACAAACAAACAAACAAACAACAAATCAATGCTTTTGAAGGAACATAATAGAATTCAGCCCTTACAGGTCTCTGTTGTTCATAATGCCCAGCATACAATGTAAAATCCTGGCTGGGATGGCTCAGTACGTTAAACACTAGCTTTGCAACCTCAGGGACTGAGGATCGAATCCTGGCCCTGGCCCGTACAGACCCATATGCTGAACTGGGGTGTGCTTCCCATGTGGGAGGCCTCTGGTTTGGCCCCCAGCTCGTGGGGGCATGCCTCTCATTCAGGAGGCCCCCTGCCCAGTTCCCACCCTGCACAGCCCCTGCCCACCTGCGTGGATAAAACCATGTCAAAAGCTGATGACAAACAACTATGGAGATTACTCTGGGCCCTCCCTGTTTCTGTCTCCCTGTCTCTATCAAAAACAATAAAATAAATCTTTAAAAAAATTTTAAAAATCACTTGACATATAAAGAAACTAGGAAATATTACCTATATAATAGAAAGACAATCAATGAAGACCAACCTTGGAATGACCCAGATGTTGGATTAGCAGACAAGGATTTTAAAGCAGCTATGCTATCTATGCTCAGTGTCTCATAGCAAGTTATTAGCAAAACCTCAAACAATAGCAGGACTCTGGTTTTTCAGCATAGAGCAATTTTCCCTGTCCATATGGTACTCACCATGATTCCTACATAAAACCCAAAGAGGAACTAGGCCCACCAGGAGGAAGCAAAAAAAAAAGAAATAACTGGAACCAACACAGATACTCAGCAACTAGGGAATGGGAGTGCTGGGCAGCCTGTCTCCCATTCCCTCACTTACCCTTTGTCTGCTGGTTTTTCTCCTTCAAATGATAATGCCACCTTCCCCGGATCTAATACCTCACTTTTCTCTACTTTCTCCAACACTTTTCAAAGTATTTTCACATCCCTGACCTCACTGCAGGTGGGTAAGGCAGGAATCAGTCTATGTGTGAGGAGTACATAGGAATCCCCCAGTACAGTGACTTGCCCAGGGTCACCCAGCGGAACATGCTCTCTCTTCCTCCCCCAGTGGTACGGGAGCACACCAGAACGGGCAGGAGGGCTGCACACAGAGCAGCAGGGTTCCCGTGTGTGTGGCCATCCAGATGCTGCACGGGTGCTGATTTGCAGCCTGCACTCTGTTCTCCAGGCCAGGTGCCCTGGCTCTGGACTCTCTGTGTGCTGGGGGCAGGGCTGTCTTAGGTTGGCCTTTCCCCCAGAGCAGGCCTGAGGCGAGGATTCAGGTTTATTTGGGAGGCAATCCAAAGAAGCACAGGGAGGGGTTTGGAAAAACAAGACAGAGAAGTAAAGGCAGCCAATTCAGGGTGAGCTACTGAGCAAGTTAAACTGGAGTATTTCTCCCCCAACCCCCCCCATTAGTGGTTGAGGGGTACCCCCAAGGGCGTTAGTTCTCTAGCACATCGGGCCTGCCCAGCATAAGTTCCTCGGGCCAGAAAGCAGCCCTCCGCAGAGCATCTCAGGTGTAATGTGAAGAGTAAGTACCAAGGGGACACAGGCGGTACACTGACCACATCTGCTACAGGGGCCTTTAACCAACAGGTGCAAAGGCAAGCCCTGAGGTCCTGGCACCCTTTCTCTGCCTATCATCCGAGAGAGGTACTCACCGGTGCCGGGTGCACTTGAACCAGTTGAGGATGTCCGTGCATCGCGTGTAGTAGATCTGGTCAAAGGGGTGTGCGTACGATTCCTGGACAGTCACGGCATAGCTGGGAGCCAGATGGGAGATGGAAGCTGTGGTCAGCACTTCCCAGGGGAACCAGGCTGCAGCCAAGTGTCCTGGGGCTCCAACATCCACCCCCCCCACCCCACCCCCAACATCCCCCATGACCCAGCTGCCTGGATGCCCTCAGCATTCACACCTATCTGATCCCTGGGTGAACCGAAGACACGCCTCTCCATGCCCTCTGGCCCAGTTCATTTTCTGAAATTCTAGTTCATTTGTTCACTTAACAGAAAATGAATAAAGGAGATGTTAGGTTCCAGAAGGCAGAGCCAACAAGTTTTAAAATACTTTATATCTGTTTCGATCTTTATGGTTTTCAAAGCACCTTCAAGGAAGCTAATCTTTGCAGCAACTCTGTGAAGGATGTGGCCCCAATTCATAGATGTAGAAAGAGGTGACTTGCCCAGGTCACACAGCTAATATATATTGAGTGACCTGTGTTAAGTGCTTTAATCCCCTTTAGTCTTGGCACAGTTTTATAAGGTAGGTGACATGGTTATCCTCATTTTACAGATGAGGAAACTGGGCATCAAAGAGCATAAGTGATTTCCTCAAGGTCACCGGTTACCTTCTGCCCTATTATGTCTCCAGTATAGCTGGGGGTGCATCAAGGACAGGCCACAGGCCTCCTGATCACCATGACATCTTGTCATCCTGTCTGTTAGCTGTAAGTCTGGACCAGTGGGTGGAAGCCACAGGGAAGCAGGTCCCAGCTTCACCAAAACAAGCCTTTGCACCTGCCCACCCCTGGCAGAAGTTGTATGAAAAGGCAGTCAAGCCAGGATGTAAGGTGAAAACTCACGCTTCCTGTGCAGGCTGGGAGAGGGCCTCAGCTGAGGTGTCAGGAATTAATTTTTATGTAGGCTGGCACTACTCAGTGTTCTCCCCAGAAGGCTCACTGACCAGGGCCAGATGGCCAGGCCAGGCTATAAAAGCCCATCTGCTTTGCCTGAGGAAACCTTTGGTTTACTCGTAAGGAGGCTGGGCAGGCCCGCTCCCTGAGCGAGGCCACGGCGGGCTCCTCCGAAGCCTGAAATGTCAAAGGCCCAGAATTCAGAAAGAGGAGGTCAGGAGCAGTCAGCACCAACCAGGAGGGGCTCAGGGCGGTGAAACATCTGCTTCTCTGAATCACTGAGGAAGTACGAAGGGCCGCTGGTGAGGGCTCTAGCTGGCCAGACGTGCCTTAAAGGCCCACATCTCTGCAGACATGGCCCAAAGTCCTGTTTTGTCCCCAGGCTTGGAGAAACCGAAGCAGCTCCACACCTATCCCCGCCTTCCCCAAAGCCCCTTCCAACTGAAATTCCATGACTCTGCGCTCTGACGCATCTACTGAGCACTTCATTAGAGGCAGGAGAATAGATGTATAAGCGTGTAAGGGCTCTGGGTCAAGGTTGAACCCTGTCACTTGTTAGCAGCATGCCCTTAGACATATAAGGCTCATATAAGCCTCCATTGCTTCGCCTGGAAATCTGTGATAAATATTACCAGGGATGTCATATAGTTATTGTGAGGAGTAAGGAAGGCAATAATAGTATCTGTCACTCATGGTGGTGGGAAGATAAAATGCTTAACAGGTGCACAGTGTCTAATAGAAGCTGGCTATCATTATTATACAATTAGCAATAATTCACCTCTTATGCAAGGCACGGAGGGGTATTTCCTCCCAGGCCATGATAGGGGAGACAGAGCAAGACTTATGGACTCCTTGCCTTTGTTAAGCATTCAGGGGTTCAGCCACCGCCCCCCTAGAAGTGATGGGCACAGTGGGTGCTCAGAGAAAAGGCATCAGTCCAACAGAGGGGGGCATGTCATAGGAGACAGACCTGGATCTTCAGGGGTACACTGAGCAAGTCTGGCATCTAGACCTTGAACCAACTCCAAGTCTGCAGGGTGAATGAAGTGTGTGCCCCTGGTTTCATAGCTGGATGGTTTAACATGCTCATTTGCCAACACACTAATGAGGGGCCAGATTAATCTTGTAGAGCTGGGCTTTACTAGCCAGGGGAGATCTTTCCACTGAATTTTATGGTGGAGGGACATAATTAATGAGGAGCCCGCCAGAAGCACTAATCCATCTGGGAAATTCTCCCTAAGCAGTCTCCGGGGACTGGGGTGTGTTTCTGGAATGACAGAGACAAGATCCATCCATGTGTAACTATAATAGCAACGGAGCTCAGTTAGAAAAGCCAAGAAAAAGGGAGGTGCCTGACAGCATGGGACATCACTGCAAGGCCTCCTCCCTGGAGGCTGGAGAAGCCCAGGGGGTCCTCAGGTTCACACCTAGTCCTCCCATCAAAGCTGTGTATTTGGTTGATAGCCCAATCAGCCTGAAAGCCAGCTCAGTGCAGGCTGGGTTCAGGATATTTTCACATTTCAAATGTACTCATGTTGGGCAGGTTTAGAAAACTAGAGTTTGGTTTAAGTTTGAACTGATCCATTGGTGCAAATGGGACTCAGAGAAAAGACAAGCATGGTGGACATCCGGGACGGCTTCCTGGAGGAGGGGGACCTGATTGGAGATGGTGGGAAAGGCAGAGGTGAGCAGATGGGAAGGAGACATTCAGGGGGCTGGGATACAGCATAGACATCGGCAGGAAGCAATCATGTCTCAGCTGGGACAGGTGGACAGGAGGGGGTTGCTAAGACTGGAATCTGCTCACCGGAGACCAGTGTAGCATTTCACCTGATACCTATCTCACCCACTGGGAAATAAAGATTTAAATTTACCAAAAGTCGAAGTGGGTAGGTGACCCGAGTCACCTCAGAATCACACAGAAAACTTATGAAAAACATACATTGCTACAGAACCGGAGACTCCTGGGCTATGGACCCAGGAGACTCCTTTTTTTCATTCGCATTCCCAGTGACCCTGGTGTGTGTTAAAGTGTATGAGAACCACTTCCTACAAAGCCAGACTTGTCAAGGAGAAAAGGCAAGAAGAGCTTTATGGTCCTCAAAGCACTTTCATGAAACTGGTTCCGTGACCCTTCAACAAGCCTGGAGCAAGGGGTTGTTCTCCCCAGTCTTTAGAGGGGTGGGATTAAGCTCAGAGTACTTCCGAGATGTCCCCAGAGTCATTAGAGCTAAGAGGTGGAAAAGTCCAGACTGGAATGAGCCAAGGCCTACCCAGCACAGATCGTACATACTTCCCACCTCACTGAGGACCACGCTGCCTGCTCTTCCAGCCTCCACTCTGTAGGGACTCTCCGTAGAATGCCCAGTCACTGGAGGCCATGTGGGTGCAGGTACTGTCCCTCTGCCTCCCCAGCCAGTGCCCCAGAGCTCGGGTGAGGTAGGTGCCTTTCCCTGCTGGGGGCGGGGCATTCCCCCCAGGGGCGTGGAGCCCACACTACCACCTAAGTCCTCTTCCACCATCTGCTTCCCGCATGGGCCCTCATCTTAATTTTATTCATTTGATTTATTAACATCTAAGTGGCAGAGTCCTCCTGGTCAGCACAGCCAATCAATTCCAGGGTTTAATTCGGTTTTTCCTGATTGGGTCTCTGGTCACTGTCTTTCTGCTCACCAAAAATCAATACTTTAACCTTGTGCTTCAAAGTCAGGCCGTCTGCAAGGCCCCAGCCCTCCCCCAGGACCTAGCGCTGAAGCCAGCTCTTCTGCCTCAGCCCTCTGCAGCCCCCAGACCCAGCCAGATAGACAGCAGCGGGCCCCACCCCCACCCATCTTCCTCAGGGCAGGCCGCGGGCTACCCTGCATATCCAAGCTGTTGTATTGTCGCCAGGGTTGGGAGACCAGAAGAGACCCCACTGCACCGGAGAACCCAACCTCCGGACCAGTCACTCCCTGCACCCCAGCTGGCTGTGATGGGCACTGAGCCCCTCTGGGTCTCTACTTCCTTGGCTGCAAAATGGCTGGGAAGGGTGAGTGCAGGAAGAAACATGAGTACGTTGTCAACTATCAGGCTGCATCATTTAAGCTGCCTGTCACTCAACCCCCTACACCCTGGCCTCCCACCACACTGAGTCTCAGACAGAATCTATCCTGCTTTGTCCTGCCTTTCAGCTTCCGTGCTCTCTCCCCAGAGGGACTGCAGGCCCTCAGTGGACAGATACTATACCTCCTGCCTCTACTTTTGTCCCAACAGTGCCAAGCCCAGGTGAGGCCCCCAGGGAGTGCCTGGCATTCTCAGACCCATATCTTACCTCTCCCAGTGGCTGCACACATTGGGGTCCTCAGGGTTCAGGGAGAGGACAATTTGCAGGAAGGAGAGGACAGTGAGCCCTGTCACTGAGAGCGCCATCCCGGGCCCTGTGCAGAAGAACAAAAAAAGGCAGCATCATTAATCAGCCTGTCTCCCCAGGCATCTGTTTGGCACGGCGACTTCTCACATGAAGGGGCTAAGCAGACTGGCTGAGCAGACGAAGTTTCCCATCATCATCATGTAATGAGCATTTGATATTTTACACTTGCAGGCTTTGACTAACATGGTAACACTTCACCGGCTCTGAGTAACCGGGGAGCAGGAGGCCTGAGTCAGGGAAAAGTTGAAATTCCAGGCCAGGGCTCCTGAAAGTCTTTTGGCTCACAGACTGCTTTGAGACTAATGGAAGTTGGAGACCTTCTCCTCAGAAAAATTCCCATATACATACTATTTGGCTATTGTTTCAGGGTGTCCTCAGGTCCCTGAGCCCATCCTTGGACCAAGAGCCCCTGATTTAATGACTTCAAAGGCAACACCTTCCCTGTTTCCTTCTCCCTCATCTTTGATGTGCTTGGCCCATTCACTTTCTCTCTCCATTCCCTCCTGCCATGAAGAAAGAGAAGAAAAAGGTGTCTGATGTGGCTCTCAGGGTGCTAAGCTAAGAAAACCCCTCTAGGAAGCTCTGGTCAAGCCAGCCACCCAGAAGGTTGCCCTTGCTTCTCTTGCTCCTATGGGACATACAGTCGCTGACAGCCAGGGTGTGCAAGTCAATGCATGTCATTCCCACCATGGGATGAAGGCTTGGGCAGCTTAGTCCAAAGCTGCAAGGAAGCAGCTTGTAGAGTTTGATCCAGGCCCCTGAAGTGACAGCCTGTGACAGGCGTTAAGTATACCTACGAAATACCAGCTCCATGGTCCCCTAAACTGAGGATTCCCCGACAAAGGGCTCCTCATAGAGGCACAGAAGCATCCAGATGGGAGGGGCCGAAATGACCCCCACGGCTCCTTCCTGTCCTAGCATCCCAAACACTCTGGTCCCATAGCCTTAGAGAACCAAGGGTTCCCACCTGATAGGGGTGCGGGAGGCCCCAAAGCCTCCTCCAGGGGATCTGGAGTTCCTATATGCTCAAACATTGGCTATAGACCGAATTGACTATGACTCAGAAAGATGGCACTGTTTTCCATGTGTACATAGGTGCTATTGTGATTTGATTATAAGCTTTACTGAATTCAGAGTAGCTTTTCTTGTCAATTAACTGCACTAAAAAAAATGCAACTTCTATTAATTGCGGGCAGGGATGGTATAGAAAATATTTTGACATGGAAAAAGGGGTCCCCAAGCTTGAAATTGTCGAGGATTTCTAGTCTTTTGGCCCTTGGTTTACAGATAAAGAAGCACCCACCCTTGTTGGGGACAGAGAAGAGTGGCATGGATGTTGCACATGCCCCCATTTGTACCAGAGGGAAGCTAAATAGAGCGTCTGTCTTCATGAAAAGTTAAACACTCTCCTCCCCACCCCCAAGAATTTCCTTGTTAAACATCTTCTCAGCAGCACCTTCAAAGATAAACAAATTGTCGCCAATTCTGTATAACCGTGGGGGTCCAAATTAATGATTCATGATTAATGAGGTTTTTCTATTTGAGATCTGGAAATAATCTGGCTAAGTGTATTCTCAAAATCAGGAAGAAGAAAAATAATTCTGGTGTTTCTGCCTAATTTGCAGAGTCCAAAAGCACAAGCCACAGCCACTTCTATCCCCTCCCTGCTCACCCCACCCCACCCTACACCCGGTCCTTGGAGATCTAATCCAGCCTCATAGAGTGTCCTTCCCAAATATAGTCCATTCAGCTCTTGGGCTGCAGGTCACTTCAAACCATTCTCCTCAAAGAGGAGGCAATAACCTCTGGGACAAGAAAGAGCCCACCCAAGACACTCTGAATGGTAATGAGCATCTTCTTCCAGGTGGGGTTTGGGCTGATCAGGGCTCAAATAAATCATACAAAGAAAGTAACTCCACACTCTGAAAGGCGTGGAGTCTAAATGCCAACTGAAGAGAATGCCTTGTCTGAGTTCTCTCATTACTTCGGCTGCTCCTGTAACCTCCAGCATTCTCCTGAAAGGACTCCCCCTTTAACTGTACCTTCAAATTTATGACGCTTAGAACATCAAAGGACCAGGCCACCTGGACAAGAAAAGATTGTGCTTCTTGCCCCTATTGATTCATGGTGACAAGAAAGGGGTGGGAGATGGGAGGTAACTCGGATCACTGCTATAATTGGGAAGATCTTTTGCAATCTTTGTGAAAACCTCCTCTCAGAGTTAGGTCTGGACAGCACAATTCAGCTGACTCCTACTGGCTATGAGATACCTGGATACTGGGGCACAGATGGTGACAGGTGTTCAGATGAACACACAAGAAGTGGAGATGGATGGGGGAACACAGGACATAGCCAGCTAGGCGACATTTAGACCAACAGTCTAAATGTGTAAAGGCTTGCGGGGCAGGGTGGCTCCCCAGGATTTGCACCCAAGCCTTGAACAGCCCATCCCCAGCATTCCCAAAGTTCCCCATCCAAGGTCAAGTCCGCCTGAGGACAGAAGTGATGACTCCCCTCGGACACGCCCCCAGCCCTAGACTTCCTCTTTGAACTTGAGCTAATCTACAACCTTATCACCCAGCCCTCCTTCCTGGGTCAGGCTGGTTTCTCTCCTGCTCTTTCTCCACTCCCACCCCCAGCCCTGCTCAAACTGCTCCCCAGCCCTCAACCCCCTTCTTCCTCCACTCTGCATGTCCAAATACCCTCCACGGGAGGTCCAGCTCAGGCCCCAGCCTCCTGCTCCCCCTGCAGGGCTTGGCTTCTATCAAGGGCCAGGCGCACTCCACTCCGGTAGCTTACAGCCTGGCCACAAAGTCCAGCATTTTTCCCTCCCCACCTGGCGCTGACATTTTCCCCATATTTACGTCATCTTGTGTCCGTCAATGTGTCCGTAAGCGCAGTGAAGGTGGGGTCAGGTCCTGAGCTGCACTCATCACCTTTCAGGCAGTGATTTTAGAAGAAGTGTTTCTACTTGTCTCAGACACGTCACTGAGGTGAAGTGAAGAGCAGACAAAGAGGTGCTGTCCCCACACGGGGGACAACTCATGGCCATTAACTTTAACGGGGCTTCCCCGGGGTTTCTCAGAGCATGGATCCCAAAGACATATGCTTATTCAATGACGGAGGAAAAATCAATCCTGCCACAGTGGTTATTAGGCTGACTCCATTTGGAGTGACAGAGGTTAACGTACAGGGCACCATCTGATTTAGGGCATTAATAATTAAATAAGAAATTGCCCCTGCTTTCACTTGGGAAAAAGAGAACATGTAAATAGATCAGCTGGTTCCCTTCCCTCTTGGCCAGGCTCCCTGCATATTAAGAAGCAGGGGATGGGAGCAAAATTCCAGAGGGGAAAAATTTCTTTCCCCATCGGGGGGGGGGGGGGGCAGGGCATGTGTGCTTTATACCTGATGGACTGGGCACAGGGGTTGAAGGTGAGAGAAGGTGTCCAGGGCGTGAGTCATTCACACCTTCCCACAGGTGTAGTCTGTCTGCACACCTGCCATGGCCTGAATGGATCACATGAGCATTCCCGGAGCACCATCTGAGTGGCCTGGGCTGGGCTGGGCCGTGGCAGACACAAAGAAATGACATGTGCTAGCTGCAGTCCATTTGAGGAGCCTAGAGCAGGTCATGGGTAAGTCCCCCTGCGGGAGGGCCTGTGGGAGATTTTGTGGAGTGGATAGGACTTACGTTGGACAGAATATGTAAAGGTAGAAGGCAAAGAAAAGGCATTTCCAGGGCAGGTACTGCACAAGCAAGAACGCGGAGGCAGGACCATGTGAATGGAGTTGGAGGCCTGGGCAGCAGAGGGTGTGCACTGTGGACCCGCAGTGGGGAACGTGGGAAACTGAGAGCGGTGTTTCCAAAATTGGGTTCTGTAAGCACACTAGCCTCATGAGATGTTGACAGAAATCTCCCAAAAGTTTCCATAAGTGAATAAGTTCAGGAAATGCAGCATGCTATGTCCTCAACCTAAACATCCACAGAGTATATCTTGGCGAACCTTAGGCTCTGAGAAGACCGGAAGTAAAGAGACCTCTTTTACTTTGTTTCACCCAGTGTTTCCCATAGAATTCTTTCTTCTAGTGCCTTCTCAAGGAGCAGAAGTCCTCAGGATACCCATTTGGAAAACTCTGTTCCTCTCCATCAACGTCAAGTCTAAAGGAAGGCCCAGTCCTGTCGATCTGCACCCTTACGAGTCTATATTCACTTGTTTACTCGTATTCTAACACCTGAGGGCTTTCTGTACCTGGCAGGTGGTGTTAAAGGGAATCTGCCACGGAGTAGTTAAGAGACACAGACATCATAGCAAAGGATTCCTCCTCCCCTGCCTGGGCTTTGGCTCTGGCCTGGGCTGGTCCTGCAGGCTGAGCAGAACTTAGAGATGGTGGCATCCTCCAGAGGCCCTTGCCTTCTGCTGAGGCCCCACCACCACCAGCACCTGTAGAGTCCAACCTGTCTCTCTGGTGGCAGCACACACCTGGCCAGACACCAGCTGCACACATGAGCCAAGGTGTATAAAACTGGGGCAGAGGGCAGACAGACAAACAGATGGCCTCTGCCCTGGGATCCACTGTTATGACCTCATGGTCCATCTGTGCAAAAATCCTCCCCCACCTGCTTCACTTCCACCACCTGCTTAGTCTTCCCAACTGTGCCAAAATCTTAGACACTCTACCCGGTCCATGTACCTGGAAGCAGCTCTCTGTCCATTCCAGTCTATTTCTTCTCAACAAATTTGCATTCGCAGCAGGGTTGGCCATGGTCAGGTACTATTTTATGGGCCCTGGGAGGTTTCTACTCATACAACACTGGGAATCAATTGGTAATGGCTGCTGGAATGCTATGCTGAGAAATGGGCTAAGTGGGAAAGTGTGCCAGGATTGATTAGCAATGCCTGTCATGGGCACTGGATGGGAGAGAGGCACACAGGTGCCATGCACTTACTATCCTTGTCCTAGATTGCTGACCAATTGTTACTGACTTTGGAAATTGTTCCTCTCCTAAATGCACCATCTAGGTGTGGCCTCAGCTCTTCCAGCTGGCCTTAGAACCTGCGCATCGGTTTCCTTCCCTTGATACCACGCCACTAGGACACACATCATGAGGACAGAGGTCCCAGTCTGTTGTGTTCACCGCTGTCACCAGCTCCCAGAGCATTGTCTGCGGTCGAGGGGGCTCAGTACAACATCGTCAACTGATTGCTCACCCTACAGAGACCACCTGCTCAACCTCTCAGCCAGCCCGAGCCTCAGAGTCAGACACATTGCTTGTGTCTGTCCTGACACAGGCCCCAAAGATCTGTCCTGACTGCAGGTCATACTGTCGGGGGCATCCCCCATTGCGTTCACACTGCACTGTGGAGACACCAATCTGTTGGCGATGGATATAGAGGGCACTGTGACACCCTGAGTGTGAGTCAAAGACTCCTGGCTGAGCTACCCAGGGTACATCTGCTCCAGGCACCAGCACAAGGGGGCATTGAAGCTGCAATTGAGGGCTGACTGGTGTTCTAACACCTCATCAAACGGCGCTTTGAGGCTCAGGCAACAGAAGGGAACCCCAAACTGGGACTGAGAAAACAAACATCTCAAATTCCTCCCAGCCTGTGGGTGTAGAGAGAGAGATTCCTATCTTCTATTTATAGAAGATACACACACGCACGCACACACCTGTTTTTTTCTGAATACAACAAAAAAGCCAAGTTGGCTCGTAATGCCACGGCGATCATCCTGTCGAGGGGGCCTTGCCCTTCATCTGCCCGCTGCGCTCACAGCCGGCGTCCAGGCCCAAGCCCCTCTCCGTTTACTGGCCTTGCTGGGGTCTGATTAGTGTGAGATGAAAGAGGAGCTGCGATCAGCCTGTAATTAAGAGGCTTCACCCTTTGCCTTGATGCAGCCTCCAGCCTCTCAGCAGTCCCACCAGGGGCCGGTTTATGTGGACCGCTTTCTAATCTCCCCACACTTAAGAAAAAGTTTAAAAAGTAAATCCACAGCTCTTAATCTCCGGAAGAAGGACTCCTTGACTGCAGGAACACATCCCAGCGCCAACATGGAGGCCCTGCCAGGTGCCTGCCCACTGGATAAATCAGAGGGGATTGGAGTCCCCTCCTAAGACATGGCAAATGTCCTCCTCTGCGTCGAGGTTCCTCACCCTAATAAATTCTGCTTTCTCCTTGCCTGGGAAATCCTCAGGCGGCACGTCCTGGAAATGGCACCACGGAGGCCTGCAGCGCCCATTCATCAGGGTCAAAAGTCTGTCCTGTGCCCTGACCCTGAAGCCCTACAGTGACCAAGTGGCCAGGATCTAACCCAGGGCAGAGTGGGGGTGGGAGCGTGAGCTCAGGGGTGGAGAAACTGCCAAACTAATAAAGCATCCACCTCCCTTTGCCACTATGCGCGGGGCTCTGGGTTCTGGGCCATCAACCCTCCCCTCCCCAAGCAGGTGGCAGTCGTACCAGCAGCCTCCAGCCCCGCCACAGAAAAAGGGAGAAAATGTATCTGCGTTCTTAGACTATCCCGTTTCTCACAAAACACTTATCTCCATCTTTCCATTTCTTTGCAAATCAGGGTACACTCAGCTGGCCTGGCCAACCTCAGGGATGTCTATCCCTTCTGCCACCCCAACTTAGCCCACTCCAAGCCTGTCCCACCCCTTCCTGGGGCTGCAGGGTTCTCAGACTGTGGGAGTTCCTGGTGCCCTGGCATTAAATCATGGCTACATCCACAAAACCTCCAAAGACAAGTCAATCACTCGGAGTCACGCTGCCCCATGGGGATTCGTCCCCACTCCTGCCCACTCTGAACAAACATTTCTCAGGCCACACGTGCCCGATGGAAAGAGAGTGCTCAGGGACAGGGTCCTGGCGATCCAATCATTCATCATTGGAAGGCCCAGTCTCCAGCTGGGTTGAGCTGTGAGGATGACAGGTTGGACAGCAAGCTGTGTGGTATCAGAGTTGGCACGGGGACAAACCAGGGAGCATCACTGACCCATGCTTTGTCCCACAGGAGGAGAAACTGCCCAGGTGATGCACTGGTGGCAGGGTTCACATGAAGGGAATGGTGGAATGGGACTAACCTAGGCTTGAAGCCTGACTTTGCCTTACAGGCGACATAACCTGGATAAAATCATTTATGTTCTGCGGCTACGCTGTACATCATCACGACTTCACAGGGCTGTTAGAAGTCAGCAGGTGAAGTGTTTGGCCCAGCATCTGGCATGTAGAAGGTATTCAGTAAAATATTAGTTTCCTCTTGACTTGTATCCCCCCAACCTCAAAGATCCTGCCAACCCTATTATTCTGACTTCCAGAATTTCTAGGAAGCCGGGGGGTGGGGGTGGGGGCGGGGGAATATTGATGAAAAAAATCCTCTGCTGGAAAACCTTGGCTTGGCTGTATGGTGACTCCTGGGTCAGTCTTAACAATACGATTACTCAGGGCAGTCTCATCTTTCATCCATCCCTTCCGCAAAACATTTATTGAGTCCTTGCCAGTCGCTGTGGACACACACGACTCAGAACTTCCAAACAGCTGCAGGAGGCTGTGAGGAAACACTGCGAGAGGCCAGTAAATGCAGGATGTGGCTTAATTCAAAGCACTGAGGCCTTTCCCCTGCAGGCAGCCTCAGGCAAGCGTGGTGGGAAGTCAGACACCTTTGCAGGCTCCATGCTCAACATCCCCACAGGCTCCCCCACATGGATGCGGCCCCCCTCTGTTCCAATTGCCTCTGAGTCTACTCTTGATCGGGCTGACTCCTCTGTAGTGAAAGCCACCCATTCACAAGCTTGTCTAGACTCCCAGCTCCCTATGTCAGGACTTACAGCAGCTGCACTTCCTCTCTGCCTTGGGTCTTCCCCCGCCCTGAGGTCCAGCTCAGGTCAGGAGCAGTTCAGTTTCTCACTGGCCAATTCTGTTCTTCTGCCTGCTAAGTCACTAACTTGCTGTGTGATCTGGGAATGAGTGCTTTCCCTCTCTGAGCTTTACTCTCCACTTGTCCCTCAGACTGGGGTCAGACTGTATCATCTCTTAAACCCATCTAGCTCTATAAGCTCACCTACAATGTGTCTCCTTTCCTTGCCCTTCCCCTCTTCACATTCTTCTCTCTTTTCACCCTTCTACCAACCAACCTTGGGTTTGCCCCATCTCCTAGCAGCAAGGAGATAAAGCAAAGCAGGATAACTGGATTCTAGTCTTGGATCCTGGAAATTTCATTTCACTGCTTTGGGCCACCTTTTCCTTGTTGACTACATGGGAAGGAGGGGAGAACAGGTTCTCCTGAGGATCCCACTGCAGCCCAGTACTGAAAATGCAGGTATCAGCAGCACTGTGACAGTTGGGAGCTTTAATTCCTGCCTACCTCTCTGTTCAGTCCTCGGCACCCTTTAAATATTGACCTCCTGAAGCTCCAGTGGCACAATCAGTTAGCATGCGGTACTTATAATATGGACCTCTTGTCCTCTGTGCCAGCCCAGTGTCTACACCAGGGCAGCCTCTGACCCATCACACCAGGGGGACCACCTCACCCCAGTCAGGAGCTAAACAGGAGGGCCTGGCTGTCAGCCTGCAGGCATAGCATCAGACTAGGGAAGCCTTTTCAAGTCTCCTTTTGGAATTTTCCATATGTATCTAGGCCAGGAGATTCTGAAGCCAGATATCCCAAAGCCTGAAAGGTCCTAAGCCTGTGCAATGATAGTAAAAATGTGCGTGGATGTATTCTAGAAAGCATCTTGGCAGTACATAACAACATGTTTTGATGTATATCTTTAACCCAGCATTCTACTTCTGCAATTTAATTTTTAAAAATTAACCAAGGTCAAGAATAGGTTCAAGAATGTTTGTTGCATCATCTGTTAATAAAAATACTTTGTTGCCGCAAGGAACCAACTTAAATGCCTAAATCAGTGGGGTCCTTGCTTAATAAATTCCACCATGTCTACATAACAAAATATAAAGCAAACATTAAAAATATTGATGTACAGAAAAATATGGATGCCTCTACACAAGATCAGGGGTATCCTTGGGCTGCACTGAAAAAAGAAGAATTGTCTTGGGCCACACAAAATACACTAATACTAATGATAGCCGATGAGCTAAAAAATAGTGCAAAAAAAAATCTCATAATGTTTTGAGAAAGTTTATGAACTTGTGTTGGGTTGGATGAATTTGCACTCGAGCATGAATATTTTCATGTTGAGGGGGGATAATATCATAGGACTTGCTCCAAGTCAAACATTTATGTTACTATATTAGTATTTCTCACAATGAGCATTATCACTATAATTAGAAAAGCAAAAGTATTTTAAGATAATATACGTTAAGTTCCCTGACATGGAAAGATGACCATCATGTAATATTATGTGGAAAACACAGGTTAGAAAACAGAATTAACATTGTAATCACATAGACATAGTAATCAAATAAACTGCCATGTGCATGTGTGTGGTGTATGAGTGCTAAGAATGAGCAAGAACAGAAAGGTGTCCAGAAGGATGTTAAAAATATTAACACAAATAGCTTGGTGATTGCCTGAGGGAAGGGGAGGAGGGGGAAGGGAGAGAGGGAGGGGAGGTGGGAGAGGACACCAGCATTATGGACACACTCAATGGTTTGGTGGTTACCTGGAGGGGGGGGA